>CAIGRT010049990.1:0-29398 GCA_903798405.1 Fraxinus platypoda | reverse complement strand
TCGCACGCTCCCCAAGAAAACTTCATAGGGGGTCACCCATCATAGAATTGCTCCATGTCAAGCACGCTTAACTGTAGAGTTTCTAACGATGAACTTCCGGAGAAGAAGGTGTACCTTGTTGGTATGAGTAGTACATATCAAATTTTTTAAGTTTTCCTGGTCTGGGTATTACAGCTATACTCAGGAATTCTGATGGGGATGTAGTTATGGCTTTAAGTAAAGTAGAAAACGAAGCTTTTGAAGTCAAAGAGGTGGAAGCAATGGCACTGTTGAGGTGGAAGCAATGGCACTGTAGTTCATCTCAAACCTTGGTATACAGAATTTAATCATCAATAGTGACTGTCTATTGCTAGTTGAAGATGTTAATATGGCTGATAAGTCAAATGCCAGGTATAGAAACGTTATTGCAGAAGTCAAGCGTCTTATGAGCTCATTTCCCATATGTATCCTGGAACACTGCAGCAGGCTCACAAATGGTGCGGCACATAGACTTGCAAGGCACGCATGAAAAATTCAAGATGTCCAACTATGGTGGCATAACTGTCCTGATTTCATTGTAAATGTTGTTTACCATGACAAACATTTTTGTAATCGGGTTTGAGGGTTTATGCCCATGTTTCAATGAAGCAATTTTTTTATAAAAAAAAAAAGTAAGGAAAAATTTTGAATTTGCGTGTAATATTATTTTATTGAAAAATGTGAGAAAAATATATTTTGAAAATAAATTAGGGTCAAACAAGAGTTAAAAGTTGTGATGTGAATATATTTAGTCTCTGTTTGATAGTTATTATTTTGAGAAATTTGAGTTTTGATTAGTGATTTTTTAGAGAATGTGTGATTAAAAAATAGGAAGAAAAAATTTGAGTTTGTATATTTTAGCCCATGTTTGATGATGATTGTTAGAAAACTGTTTTTTTTTTTTTTTTTTACTTACTCATTTTCAAGTATAAATCCACTCAATAAAAGAAAATATTGTTTTTTTTTTTTTTCCAAATAATGACCATAAATTGGGGCTTATTGTATAAATTGGTGATTGAAAATGAGTAAGAAAATTAAAGATTTTTGAAATAATAGTTAGATACTTAAATCATCTCACCCAATATTATTCCAGTCGCCCTGTTCCTATAAAGTAATGTTATTTATTTTCATTGGGGTTGCAAACATAGTTTAGGTGAACGTTAATGTGACATTAAATGATAGGTAAAATTAAATAAGTCATTTAATTTCACATTTCATTTAACATATTATTTAGAACCATCTAAACTGTATTTGTAATCCCATCGGAGATGAATATAGTTACTCTTCCTATACTTAAAATTTCTTGATGACCAATCAGCCTTTTCTCCTTCCTCTTCTCAATGCCCAAAGACCATTCAGGCTCCATTCCTCTATACTCTATATGGTTTAGTCAATCTTCATTTTCTTTCAAAAAATTGACATTTTCAGATCTGAAGTTGGAATTCTTTTCTGTAAAGATTCATTTCTTCAAGAAAAATTATAGATGTCGGTGTCGTCATCATACTGGTGTTACAGATGCAACCGATTCGTTAGCGTTTGGACCCAAGATTCCATCACTTGCCCCGATTGTAATGGTGGGTTTGTCGAAGAAATCAGAACTCCTGACCGACGCCGCCGTTTCCCCACCGCCTCCATGTACATGGTGCAAACCCCGGACTCAAGTCCCGGCTTGGGGTCGGGATCCAGCTCGAGGCTCATAAGGAGTCTCAGGAATGGGGGTAACCGGTCACCCTTTAACCCGGTCATCGTTCTTCGTGGACCTAATGAGGGAGGAGATGGAGCGGTGGCTGGAGGATTCGAACTGTATTACGACGATGGAGCTGGGACGGGTTTGCGGCCTCTGCCTGCTAGTATGTCCGAGTTTTTACTCGGATCAGGTTTTGACAGATTGCTAGACCAGTTGGTCCAAATTGAGGCGAATGGTATCGGGAGAATCGACATTAATCCTCCGGCAGCTAAGGCTGCTATCGAATCGATGCCAACGATTGAGATAATTGATGAGCATATAGACATTGAGTCTCACTGTGCAGTTTGTAAGGAGGCTTTCGAGCTGCAAAGTGAGGCTCGAGAAATGCCTTGCAAGCATTTATACCATCAGGATTGCATCATACCATGGCTTTCATTGCGGAATTCGTGTCCAGTTTGCAGACACGAGTTGCCGACTGATAATAATAACTATGGTAATAGAAGTAGCGATCCAAGTGAAGTTAACCGAGAAGTAAACGTGGTGGGGAATGCTGATGAGACTGTTGGATTGACGATATGGAGATTGCCCGGTGGTGGGTTTGCTGTGGGCCGGTTTTCGGGAGAGAGGAGGGATGGGGAGAGGCAGTTGCCAGTGGTATATACTGAGATGGATGGTGGGTTTAATAATAATGGTGTTCCGAGAAGGATTTCGTGGGGCTCTAGAGGGAATGTGTCGCCGGAGAGGGGTGTATTCAGGAGGATTCTACACAGCTTGTTTGCTTGTTTTGGCCGCGGTAGATCCTCCACTTCTAATTCTAGCTTGGATTATTGAGTAAGTTGAAAGAGCGGCTTGTTGTCATGAGGTTTCGGCTCTATGAGTGGAGGATGAAGTTTTGAAGTTAATGATATATGAACAGAAGATGGCCGGTTGCTAGTATAGCAATTGGCTTTGTTGTAATGAAGAGAATCAATGTTGATGGGAGACTTTGTTATCATCCATTGTGATTAAATGGATTTGTAATAGTCAATGAAGGTTCTTGAGCTTTGTATTTTGTTGAAGAATTATTGCTGCAGTGATATCTTGTTGGTGAATGGGAAAAAAGAATTGAAGAAGAAGAATAAACAGTGCAAATAATTCAGTGTGCAAAAGGCTGGTATTGTTATTAATGGCTTCTGGGAACTAGTAAGTAGAAGGTACAAAGCCCTATGCACCACCAAAGTACCTTTGAACTTGTGACTTCTTATTGTTCTCTCTGTTTCTCTGCATTTTTGCAATTTGTAGTTAGTATGACACCACTGTTGTTATGTTTAGTCATTTATTTTCTGTAATCTATTACAGTTTATTTTATTAAAGTTTACGAGTATGAGTTCATGTTGTTGTGGACCATTTTTCGATGGACGCATCATTAATATCCTACCGTGGAAGTTAGGCATTTTAGTGAAAAAATAGAGATTTTATTCCTGTTGAAAATTTTGCCTAAATGGCTACCTCTCTAAGTTGATCTCATTTACTTGGATGGTGGTTTAAATATTTTGGATGGTATCATATTGTTTTATTGTGGAAATGTTGGGGGAATATCTGTTTTCTATCAATTGGAAGGTGCTATAGGACTCTCATTTAATAGTGCTTCTGCATCTTGCAACTAACTATAATTCTTCAAAATCAGCTTCGCATACTGGAAAAGAAAATCCATATTAGTGTTTTGTCTTTGACGGTTGTGAATTTGTGCTCCATGTTGTCACTGTGTGCGGCGGTTTAAATATTTTGGATGATGTCATGTTGATTTCTTGTAGAAATGTGGGGAGCAATGTCTTTTTGCTATCAATCAGAAGGTTATAGCTTTACGGGTCTCATTTACTAGTGCTGTTCTATCGTGCAACTTACTATAATTGTTCACAATCAGCTTCACGTTTATATACTGGAAAAGGCAATCTATATTAGTGTTTTGACTATGAAAATTCTAAACTTGTGCTCCATGTTATAAGTGCTTGCGCGGTGGTTTAAATATTTTTGATGATATCATGATGTTTTCTTGTAGAAATGCAGGGAGAAATGTCTGTTTGCTTTCAATTGGAAGGTTATAGCTACACGGCTCTCATTTAATAGTGCTGTTCTATTGTGCAACTCACTATAATTGTTCACATGGTTATACACTGGAAAGGCATTCCATATTAGTGTTTTATACTAGAAGGTTCTGAAGTTGTGCACTATGTTCTCAGTATGTGTAGTTTTTTAATTTGGATTTGAGGTCAGTTTATGATAGGGGCTGCAAAATGGATAAACTACAAATATTTGTGTTTGAAGACAAAATCTTAAATTTGACATCCCTATTTGATTCCATCAGTTCCCGTTTCTCCACCAGTTCAATTAGTATAGTGCATATTTGAGCAGTGCATTTCCAGTTGTTTAAACTTTGTTATGTTGTTTTCACTTATCAAAATATGGTTATTTTGAATCTATTTTCTAATAATTTACTATATCGTCAACAAGTTGATAGATACATGTATCATATTTACTACAAGTTTGCTTATCTCGTAGCATGCTGCAAAAGTGTTAAGTTGATATTCCAGTTGATTAACAACTTAGAAGTGAAGTATCTTTGATTTTCTGCACGAATTAACATATGTGCTTTCTATTTTTCCTTCCACAACCTTAAAATGTACACTAGATGTGGTGCAATGAATTCGATGCATTGACTACAAATGATTCGTTGTATATTCGAGGCATGTTTGATATTTAGTACGTCTTCTTTAATAATGTTCATAGTACTAAACATGCCATAAAGAGTTACTCACAACGAACCTCCTGCTTGAATGAGGACCGAATTGCCAGTTGATCAAGAATATTTTCTTTTTGAGTTTTTGGACCTCATTTTTTATTGTATGAGGTGCAACTTCAGAGTTACATTGGACATTATGGACGACATAGCGAGAATGGTATAGTTAGGGGTTTGAATTAAAGATGAGATTGGGCATGTGAACATCTGATTTCCACTTAGTGTTGGCCGTTGCTTCTTGTCTGTTCGTATGTTCAAATGCACGGCATTGCTTTCTTCGTCTGCCATTTTGTTTCGTAGTATTGTCGGATTTTTTATCCTTATACTTCTGCTGTTCGTGTGTCACCTGTTTTTACCTTTTTATACAGTGAAAGAATTTGCAACATAATTTCGGTTCAAGAAGAAAATCTAAGATCTTCATGATTGAATAACCTTGTTTTTTCAGATTTCAAAATCTGCATTTCGTTGTACTCTTATGGCCCCAATCTCGATCACCATCATATTCTCCACATTATAAGTGTCAAGTTTTTTGAGTTTTCTTGCCAAAAACATGGTTCTGAACCCTTAGTTTTGGTGTATTTTAGCACGTGAATTTTCTACCATCTTTTATCATCTTATATCTACCATGGAAGTATTTGAACTTCAAACCATTCCCTCCAATCTATTTTAATAGCTTTTTAAAACTATTTTAGAGGCTCAAATACGTAAAAGCTAAAATATAACTTTTATATTACAAATTTATCCTTAGTACTAAATAAAATATCAAATAATTTCAAATTCAAATTTTCACTCCCTTAGTATTTTTTGACTTGACAAACAAACTGTCATCAACTTTTTGATGAAAAAAACATAAATTAGAATAGATGCATGTGCCAAGAGTGTCAAAATAAGTTAATTGGTTTGGGTATGACTCAGTTTAGGTCAATTGTGAGTTTGTATTAGTCGATATTTAACCACACATTCTTCAATAAAATAATATTTTTCATCACATCAATGACTTTTCCTTCTTTTTCAACCACACATTTTCCATCAATCTACTATTCCAAAATACATTCTTCCAAAATAATATTCACCAAACACACTCTTAACCTGGATTGCCTTCCAAATCTAAGGACCCATGAAGTTGTGAAAATTTAATACGCTTCATAATTAGACCATAAATCAATGAATATCTACATATAAAGCATAAGTTACAAGTAGTAAATATATTCTAACTCTAAGAAAACAATTTAGGAATAAATATATCATATGGGAGATTTTGTGAGTCGGTCTTCATGCGTGTTTTCACTAGACAATTAGCATGGTCAGTTCGTAATGATAAACCAACCTGTTCCAAATTAAATTGGCCTGGTTTTTATTTAAATTTCTAAAAAAGTGTTTGGTTTGTCATTTTTGAAAAATATTTCTCAAAACAGAAAATTAAAAAATACATTTGATTTGAAATTTTGAAGAAATATTTTATGATATTTTATTTCATGAAATTCAATTATTCATTAAAAAATAAAATAATTTTATATTAATATATTATCAAATAATATAAACATTTTAAAGTTGGTGAATTTTAAAATATATTTTTCTCGCTACAATACAATAGAAATAAATAATAAGTTGAATTCAAAATATTGGAAATAAAAATAAATATTAATGATGTATATTGAGAATATTTGTATGTGGTCATTCGAATATTTTTTTTTAGAATTTTTATGTAAATAATTATTAAGACCTTTAATTATTTTTATTTTTTATTTTTTTTATAATTTATTTTTTCAAAAAAAGTTACTTTCTTAAACTTTAACATTTTGAGTGTGTTTGGTAGGGATTTTTGGGGGAAGAATTGATTTTTGAATAGTGATATGATTGGAAATGTGTGGTTGAAAAAGAAGAAAAAAGTATTAATGTGATGGAAAATATTATTTTATTGAAGAATGTGTGGTTGAAAATGAGAATTGATTTACTGTAGAAAATGAGAATCTGTACCAAACAGGCTCAAGAGTTTTATATTATTATTTTTTAAATTTAAGTTTTACAAATTTTCTTTAACTTAAGAGCTTGTTTTTTTATATATTTTGAGTGTTTTCAGAATTTTTAATAAAAATATTCAAAACATCAAAATGCATTTTGAGTTTTATGTTATAAATCTAACATTGTTTTGAAAAATGTATTTTCAGAAATACTAAACTAAACATGTTTTTAGTATTTTGTAAAATTAAAAACTAAAAACAATTTGAAAACAACAAACCAAACACACCCTAAATCTATTCATTGAAAGAAGAACTCATAATATAAATATTAAAAAGTTATTCTTGACACAAAATATCCACAACTAAGCATATATTTGGCAAGTATTTTATAAACGGTCAATAAAAAGGTCAAATTAATTTTCAATCGGACATTTTGTAGGATTCATAAGACTACCTATTTATTCACCATTTTTTCTATCTATTTACAGACAAAGCCATTTATAAACACCTCCCAAACAAGCTCTTATCTTTAATCATTCAAAGAAGAATTAGTTTTATAACCATTAAAATACGCTTGACTATCAACTTCTTGTTGCTTTTAGTCAAGAGGAAGTAAAAATGGCAAGAGATATGCTATATGGCCAGGGCCATGTGGCCTTGGCCAAGCACATGGATTCAACTGGCAATAATAGCTCAATACATATATATTTTTAAGGGATAATTGCAATAGCGGTACCAAATCTTTCATTTAGTAGTAGACTTTGTCCAAACCTTTCATTTGTACCACCCATGGTACCAAACCTTTCATTTTTGCCACCAACGGTACCAAACCTTTCAAAATGTCCGTAACTAAAGTCTAGATAGATGATTTATGTTAATTTGACTGTTAGTTGACCAAATAATTGAATTTGACAATAATGTCGATTGATTTTAAAAGTTAAAATGGTAAGTTTACATTTTTTAATAATAAAATAACCAAAATAAAATAATTAAAATTAAAAACTCATTCCACCTTCTTCTTGTTCTTCTTCTCCACCCACCACCACCCCTCCAAATCTGGGTTTAGAACTTCGAGAACGCTTCAACAAGCTTGGGGATGGAGTCCCCAGAACCGAATGTGCGCCCTGCTGCAATGGCAATGGCTCTAATGAACTCTATCTATGCATTTAGCCCAAAACTTCATCTTGATTGACCATGGAATCAGAAACCCAAAACTTCATCTGAATAGTTCATCTTTTTCCCACTCCCCACAGTTACCCCCACCTCCCCTCACCCAACCCCAACCCCAACCAAATGAACCAAAATTCACCCACATCCATCGTGCCGACAATCGCAATCCACCCACACACAAGTTGTAGTGACCGCCACAAGCGCCCCTGCAAATTAGAAGCAAGAAATGGACCTTACCGGAAACTTGCTTAGATTTCATACAGAAAATCCCGAAACCCTTTTCAATCTCTTATCTCTTCTTATCCTCTTTGGTCAAGATAGTCTCTTCGGTGGACTATTTTAGCAGGAAATCCATATTTTTATCGAGGAGCTCCATTTCTGATTGGTTGTTAAGGTCCAAATCTCTAATCTGACCTACATAGATCTAAATAGTCGGGCAACGGGTTTCTAACGCCGTGGATTCGAGGATTCGAAGAGGTTGATCTCCCATATTTGTAGATTTGGGGTCTTGTGGATGGGATGGATGGAGAAGAAGAAGAAGAATGTGGAATGAATTTTTAATTTTAATTATTTGATTATAGTTATTTTATTATTAAAAATACGTAAAATTACCATTTTAACCTTTTAAAATCAGTCAACAATATTGTCAAAGTCAATTATTTGGTCAACTAACAGACAAACTAACAAAAACCAACCATTTGGACTTCAGCTGCGGACATTTTGAAAGGTTTGGTACAGTTGGTGGCAAAAATGAAAGGTTTGATACATTGGGTGGTACAAAGTCTGCTACTAAATGAAAGGTTTGGCAAAAATGAAAATTCTGCTACGAAATGAAATGTTTGGTACCGCTGCTGCAATTATCCCTATTTTTAATATTGGAAGAGGTGTTCATGTAACAATCGATATAGATAATCTTTGACCCAATCATATCTCACATCACGTGTATGTAAAAATCATTATGTATATGTAACATAGTCGATTCTGACACAGTCATATATCACCACATCATGTGTATGTAAACCATATTATCACAGAATAATGCTACTTGTACATAATGAAGTTACAGATGAGGTGTCAAAAGAGTTTTTTTATTCGATTAAAGAAATTCTAACTCAATCATATCTCACCACATCATGTGTATGTAAGCTATTAAATAAACCATTATGTAAATGTAGCACAACCATTCTCAAAAGTCTTAGAGCATGTTTTAGAAGTCTTTATCAACTGTTTAAATTATAAATAGATAGAAACGAGTGTTGGATATATGAATAGTAGTTGATCTCTTAAAATGTGAATAAAAAGTATAAACATGAACACAAAATACAAGAAATTACAAATTTTACAAATTGCGGGAATTTTTGTTTGTTCCCTCTCCAACACGACTTTCCTTAGAATTCTATATGTCTATAAGATTGAATAGGAAATTTTGTTTACTCACAACTCCGATGCATTAGCCATTAGCAACACAACAATGTATATATTTCCACAAATTATGGCTTATAAGCTATTGTTTTAGCACAACAAGAGCGTGGATCTTGTTCTTTTATATACTTATTGGAATTCAAATTTTGGCTTGGCACTTCATTTAGTCTATCATTTAGCGTCACCTAAATTAGGATTGTAAACCCAATGGGGCTACATAGCATTACTCTTGAACTACTGACAAGCCAATGATCCATCGATAATTGTTTGTCTAGGGACTTCCACTGTGGAACGTTTGAGAATAAAAAAATACAAATATATGAGCAAACATAGAAAAGTTTTAAGGTGACAAAGAAAATGTTTTCGAGGTCCTAGAAGATATGAGATCTTCATTTTTTATATATTTTTTTAATTACAAGACGAGTGTAGTTCACTAGGAATACTTTCCAACCATTTCACCACAATAAATTTATTTTTACCGACAAAAACTTGTGTCATTTGATAAGGAGGTTTTGAAGGTAAAAAAGTTTTTGTCCTTAAAAAAAAAAAAAAAAAGTGGTTTTGTTGTCACTATTCTTCACATATAGCGAACCTTTATAAAGAATCTTTGAGAATAGAGTTTCGTGGAAGAACAAATGCCTGAGATGAAGTGAAGTTATGTCACCTTGTCTAGAATACCTTTTGCCCAACCAGTCATCCATCATCCCGACAGTTTGGGGGCCAAACTTTTTTTGTTCTGCCAATTTGTTTGTCCGGTTATGGTTGTTTATTTCTTGCCAGTAGGCCTTCTTACCTTCCTGGAGGATTTCATTCTAGGTTTTATGTTTGGCTTCTTTGGACAGCCTTGACCTTTCCAGTTGTAAAATGGGAAAATTTTTAATACCTATCATGATTTAAGTTTGGGTTTTCATAAATATTAATTTTTTAAAAAGACGAAGTATGATTTATATAAGAAATGTGATCGGAATTGGTGGATATATAAAGACAAAATGTGACGTGTCTCTCCATTTTTCATCTCAAGTTTCAATCAAGTAGTTATTCTCTCGTCGTATTGATCATCTATACGACCATTTGTGTATACAAAAAAATAATAATAATAAATAATAAATAAATAAATAATTATGGTCAAATTGACTTTGGTTATCACTCTTCTTCTGTTGTAATTAGTATAAAGAAATATAAGTAACAATTTGACGTATGTTGTGCCCTCTCATACGATTGTCCATGTGACTAGTGAGAATGACATACTAGACTTTGTGACCTTCGTGGTGTAGTATAAATTTTATTTATGACCTCTGATTCATTTGTCCACGTCTCTATTTGTGTAAATTATAATTGTAAGTTTTGTTGTCTATATCCCTACTCGCTGGTATGATATGTTTGTCTTTATGAATTCATTTTTCCTCTAAAATTATGACGGATAAGTAAAAAATGGGTCAACTTTGATGCTCGACTTCAGTTTAAATGCGATAATGTTATGTGACTAAGGAGACATGAAATATGAAAAGGACTTAATTTAAAATATTAGATTATGAAGGACAAAAGTTACATGAGAAAATGAGTCCAACTGAAAAATGGAATTGTTTCCCTCTTCTTAAACTCTTTGTGTAACCCAAGTTGAAAAATGATTTTGCCTAAATCTTGTTCTATAAATACATGTCTTAGGGGTTTCATTATACAAATATATTCAAGCTGAGTCTTGGGGTATTTATTATGCAAATTATACAAGCTAAAGAGGCATCTTGGACCAAAAAGTCATACATACCAATCACAAGGAAATAAAATCCAAAAGAAGGAATCAAGAAATCAATCATAAAACTCAATAATTATTGCAAAAGTATAGAGATTCATACATACAATACGAATAGGAGGGGCGACATGCTTAGGGAGTGTATAGATAGATATGCGGGACGGATTGATGAGTTGGACATTCGAGTTGATAAGACTAATTATCTAGTTTGGGGAATGCAAAGCTGAGTAGATGAGACATAGGACATGGTTCGTATGCAGGGTGGACTAGACATATGCTTTGATGTGGATGGTGTTTCTCATCAATTGTGTATATATTACTCTTTTTTGTGTGTTTGTCGAATGTTAAAAAACAACGTAAAAATAAGAAAACTGTCTTTTATGCTTTTATACCACTTTTGTGTGCTTGTGTGGGTTGGGTGGCCATGCCAGCTATATTTCTAAGCACGTAATTCTTGTAGAACTTGATATTTCTGAGCACGCAATTCTTGCATTGCATCATGAGTTGGTGTTTTGGTTCAAAATGTGAATAGGTAGAACAAAGAAAAAATAGTGGACCTTAGATTGCTTAACCCGAACAACAACTGTAGTTTATATCCTTAACCAATTCTAGGATAGTTTGGAAGGGTTGATTTATTGTGGGAGATACAAAGATGAATGTAGATTCCATGTGTTGAAATTTGTGTGGATTGTCTAAGGCTTATAAGATGAAAATTAGGTGAAAATCTTGAGGATAGATTTTCGAGAATGAGTGTTTAATGAGGGGTATTGCAATAATCTTGGCAAATAAAAATAAAATGGCTTAATTTTGAAACTTTTCTTCAGAGCCTTTTTCACTCGAGTAATTGAGCTTACAAGGGTCTTTAAAACTTGTTGCCCTATGGTCATCTAATTTGGGACTCATCTACTGAAAGCTCGCTACAGGAGTTACTTAGTCGCTTAATGGAGAGATGTCCGCACATAAAAAAAAATTGATCGGAGAAAAAAGTAGAAAAAGTAAGTACACGAAATAGATTGCGTACCACATGCCAAGATTAAGCCTCAAGCACTTATTTTAGAGAATTAGACATGTGACAAGGGATTAGTAGCTTAGTTGATTCTTGGATGTTGGGGTAATAAAAAATAAGAAGAATTTTCATTTGTTGATGTGTGAGCTGCAATTAGTTCAATCGAACCAAATTAGAGAGGGTGATTATTAGTTGACTAGTATTAGAAAAATTCAACTTTGGACTACACCTAGGGAAAAGCGTGAAAAAAATAAAGTTTAGGGGTGTGTATCTCATGAGTGACGAAAGGAGATATTTGACTTTTGAGGGTTATGGCTTGAACCAATCATAAACTTGTGTTGTTTTGCAAGAATAAATCACACACAAGTCAATTATGTGAAAGTTGATTCTAACATTGTGACTTTAAAGTTGTTTATACTGTTGACATAGAAGTTTCAATCCTGAGACCAACGACATGCTACCTAGTTGTTCTTATTTTAAGTTAAGTTATTTTTTGTTTGAGGACAAATAAATGTTCAAATTTGAGTGTGTTTGATACAAGATGCACTTATCTAGGCCATTAAACTAGAATATTTGTGGGTCATTTGGATAAATTATGGCTTAATTCTACTTGTATTATATTTATTAGGTAGGTACAAATCGATGAAAACGGTGGAATTGTAGGAAAAAAAAACGAAGAAATGAAGACTAAATTGCAAGAAAGTAAAGGTTATGAACTAAAATACAATTAATCAAAAGTTTGTTCAGACTCATTTAGATGTGAATGAAAGACAACATGATAAGAAAAGAAAAAAAGGGACCAAAAATGCATGGGAATACATCTTCAGGGACCAAACCGTCAAAATTGATCTCCAATCCAAGTCAAGGCGCGCGTCCAAGCCCGCAGGTCAAGCGCGCATCTGACCCCTTGGTAGACCTGGCAGAGGCTAATTAGCCTCTTAAAGGCGTGGGCCTCAAGTCCTTAGAGGCGTGCTATCGGGAAAAAAATATGCTTTCCTTATTTTATTTTGGTTTAGTGTTGGAATGCAATATTATGCACTATATATGACCTAGGAGCCATCAAGAACTCATTCGACCCTAGTTTTTATCATAATTGAGCAAGAAAATAGAGATTTCTACATTTGAGAAGCGAAATTTCATACTTGGGATCGAGTTTCAAGCGAAGAATTGGAGTTTTCACGTTCTTTTTTACCTTCTTAGCCTTGGGTGATGTTGTTTATCATTCTTTTGTGTAATTTTCATATGACAATGCTAGGCTAAATCTTTTATATATTGAATGGATGACAAAACCTATTAATTTATAATTTTTAATTCAAGGACTTATCGTTTTTAGTTAATTCTTGTATTGTGATTTAATATGCATTAATTATGTTTCCTTGAATACTTGTGCACCATTTAGATAAATAAGTTTTTTATTTGTACTGTTGGATGACTCACAATCAGTAGAATATTGCATATTCAACACAAGGACAATAAATATTAGGAATAGTATTTATGGCATGTGCGATCACGTCTAATAAATTCTATGATTGAATGCGTGCTTTGCTTATGAATTCGGACTAGAAAATAGGATCGGGTTGTGTTAATCATATGTTTGGTATATTTTGGAAAAGAATATTGAATATTAACGAATTATCGATTGTCACAACCACGTTAATCACACTAATTAACATAAGTTGAGAATTGGAACTAGACGTCAATAGGTGGAGTCGAAAATACAATACATTCATCTCATTATTTGATAAAACACCAATCATTATAACTTTCATAGTTTAAATTTAGAATAAAAACCAACAAAAATCTCTTTTGTGTCACTACTCATCGAATTTCGTAATAACTAATATTAATATTGAACGTTATTCCTTGTGGACAATATTTGTGTTGACTATATTATTACTTGTTAACGATATTGTACGCGTGCATGTTTTTACTAAACACTCACTAAAGGCTCGACAACAAAGGAGAGCTAGTTGTTTATCTACACAAGCACAATTAAACAAGATGATTTCTTAAATAAAAAGCAAATAATGAGCGAAAGGAAAAACACTTACTGTATTTAATATAAGCTGAGTCATAATCACGGAGGGGTGAAGGTCATTAGGTTGCACCCCCCATTTGTCGCGAGCAAAGAAAAAGCTTTCCCTTCAATTATGAATTTCGTTGAGAGTAGTTATAAGCTTTGGGCACGTTTTAAGAGAGTGAGGGGCAAGATAGTAATATCCTTTCTGTGGATGCGTTGTGTTGCCCACTTTTACAGGATGATACATAGAGCGAAAAACATTTGGAGAAAGCTCTTTCCCTGAACCCGCAATATTCCACAGCAAAAATGATCCAACCATATGTGCCCATCCGTTTGAGCTAAGTTGGGTAGGAGCGATATCAAATGAAGAGAAAATAATATGAAAAAGGGTGAAAAGGGATTCCAAGTCTCATATCCATTAAGTGTGCTTAGGGATAGCTATGCAATCATTGGGAGGTCGATCCATAGTTTGGAAATGCCCAGGACATAGCAACTCTATGTTAGCCGAAACACCAAAGCAATCCCGGATTTCTTCTGGTCCTTCTCAGTAATATTAGTAAACATTTCCGAGGTCTCAAAGACCTCAGTGTCCCTAACATTCTTGTCCGAGTAATTTAAAGAGGTACAAACCTCATCAACCTTGGACCGAGAACTATCCCCTCCATTAGAAAGTTTTGAATTAGCCTCGAAACTAGATGTATTCACTCCAGAATAAGGCCACGCCTCAGCACCCTGAGATCCTTCAAAAGAAGAAGGTGCACCAAGGGAAGAATCCCTAACTCTAGAACTTTCAACTTTAGAGTCCCGTGATACATTCTAGGAGTCACTCAAAGAAGACTTGGTGAGAAAGAAAATCACAAAGGCTAAATGAAGGTAGAACGCAAAGAAAAACTTCTGAAGAAAATAGAAGTGTTAAAGAGGAGATGTCTAACACAAATAAGGTAAAAAGCCACAAAGAAGAAGTAACAAATAAATCCCCAAAGAAGAATAACGTATTTATATATATCCTCAAAAGGAATGAGAGCTGTTTGATTACGCACATAAACAAATCACAGTTGTCCAAATCATCCAGGCATTCATGGCCATTAAATATGAAGGAGCCTTTGATTAAGCATTCACACGCATTAAATGAGTACAGACCATTGACCTAGAAATACGTAAAAAGGCCATATAGCGCACGTAAATAATTGCGACAATCATAGCATGTCCCTTTAATAGACCCACGTCATCCACAACAAAAAGATTTGCATAAAACAAGCTCGTATAATCATAAAAGTACAAGAAGTTCTAGATTTAATACGAATAGTAAAACCAGACTTCGGAGACTATTTGTTGAACTATGGAATGCAATCCATGAACCTACCCCACCGCTTGCGAAGCATATAGCAATAGGTGATAGAAGCGCACGCATTAACGGTTCGCATAAAGTTACTAAACTCTTTCTCCATTCATATTGGCTATAGGCTTTTAATAAAAAATAAACGTGGACAAGTAAAACAAACGTGATACTCTTAACAGAATCTATTATGAGTTAGCAAATAAGGAGCCCCATCCATCATGTTCCTAAAGTATTGAAATATTGCAATCATAATTAGGTAAGAGGATTTGTTGATTCAGTTTTTACCATCAATAGGCTCGTTTAATAAAAGTCCGTTGATTAAATTTTCATGGCACATCTACGAGGCATGTAATTATTCACAATCAATGTATAAGGGTTGATAATGTATGATGTGACAAGTGCGAATTTTGTTGGATAATGTGTCATATAGTATAGTTTTGATGTGACAAAATGATAGTTTTACAATAAATATTTTTTATTATTATTTACTGTTATTTCATTTATTATTGAGCATGCGAAAAAATAGCCCATAATCAGTTGTGATGATATTTGAGTGCTTGTGTTGAGACGTACAACTTATATTTGGATCATGAATAAAATTATTCAAAATCAATGTATAAGGGTTGATATCTTGTACTAGAAGATTCTTCTAGTATTAAATATTTCACCATTCGGATTTGCAATTTGTCCTTATTGCATAAATGATTTAATGGTAATACCAGTGCATTTGAAGTGTATTGAAATAACCACGTGTCGAGTTTAATTCTATAGCATGATCGAGTGGAGAAATAAATTTCACATGATCACAAAATATTTCATCTAAATCCTTCGAAAGGGTGGGTGATGTACATCTTTTTGTGATTTTAAATTTTTTATTTTTATTTTTCGATTTACCAATGAATGAGATCACATTTGATAGATCAAATGTCTCGGCAAGTTGGGAGCTTTAGAATGAACAAAGTAGAGAATATGAATTCATGTAGGGAACGTCGCCCTGAAAATAGGTCAAGTGACTACTTAAGTTTTTTTATCGAATGATTATAATTTGAGCTCAAAACGATAACTAAAATTTGACATCTATGATTAGTTCACAATACCATTGAAAAAAAAATGTAACTTAATTAAGTGAGAATAATTAGAGCAGTAAAATCATCGTTTGTGCTTGTACTAAATTAGCAAATCTCGAATTGTGTATGTATGTATATATTCATTTGCTTATAAAGTCTTGGACTCATTGCAATAACTATGAAAGTTTTGAACTTAACTGTAATTGTAAAGAAAGTCTAGGAGTCATATATGCAATTAATTCGATTATGATATAATTAGACTTACTTGAATTGAACCCCTTTTTGCTAAATATACAAGATCAAAGCATTACAGAAAATCCTAATGTTGTTTTTCCTCTTAAGAAAAATAGAAAAAAATGTTTATTTTATTTTATTTTTATTTTTCTTGTTCCGCCATGTCTAGAATTATGTTTTAAATTTAATTGAAAATATGCCAATATGTTGATATAGTCTATACTACAGAGAATACCGTAAAAGATTTAAAGGTTAAGAGCATCAAGTTCTTGGATTAAATAGCCTAAAATTTGTGATTCAGATCCAATCAAGAAATCAAATACAATTTAGGTATTCTAAATCTTTGTTTTTTTATTATAATATATACGTGAACATCTAGTAAAAATCTTGAGTTATTGAATTCAAAAATATTTTTATTTTCTAAATAATTCTCGTTATAGTTTCTAGATATTTGGGGTGTAAATTAAAGGCTAGATATATCTCAAATTGTTCTTTGCTTAAATTTTTATTTAGTCAAAAGTATATGCTCTCACATAGGTTCAAGGTAGATCATTATCGATTCAACGTCAGTGTATGGTCTCATATAGGTAATATTTCATCAAGAAATTCTTTTAGCCTTAAAGTTTGACTACTCAATCCATCCTACTAGTTAGCCTATCCACGTCAATTAATAATTCTCTATCGCCATCAAATTATTAATAACGTTAATTTCTATGAAAGGGGTTAATCAAGATGACGAGACTAGTAATTGTATGAAATAGAATTTTCAGTTATGAGTCTTGGTCTTGGAATACAGATACCTAACAAAATGTAAAATAATGAAAGAAAATTCAACGTTCTTTAAATTTTTCAATAATTGAGATTAGTCAAATAATGAATAATAATGTGGATAAAAAGCGATTTGATTATTTATGAAAAAAATTATAAACAATAGCCAAACATAGGTTTATAATGTGAACCCCGTTGTAAGATATGTACCCTGAAACCCACACAAGATTTGATACGAACCCTAAGAAAGTTAAAATCAGAGTTATAACTTTGATCAAACGATTTTTGAATCAAGAATCAAGGCTGTAAGGGTTGAACGTCACAAAAATTGAAAATATTTGATAAGTTTTGAATAATTCGATTAAGAAGAAGATTGAAAACGAATCCCCACTTTATAATCTTTCAATATAGGCGGGCTCAAAATAAATTTTAATCAAAACGTAATCATGATTTCATAGACAAATTCAAATAAGTTAGAAAACTGTAAAACGAATCTGAATAAAACTAAAATACTGGAAAAATAACGAAAACGTTCAAACGGATCCCAATAGAATGGAATTTACCCTAAAATTTTGACATAGTCATTCAACAAAAATGTGCTGAATGAAAAAACGCTTTCAGATTGTCCTCATGGGCGAAAATCCGACAACTAAGTTAAAAAATTATGCGCGTTTTCATACATCCTTCTTATTCCTTCACTTTTATAATTAGTTTAGGGTTTTCTTTTCTAATTGATCTGTATCATTCATTTCCACTTCAAAACAATTAGACCCTGAGTTTTCATCAGGATACAAAGGGTCATTATTGTTTAAAATATACTCATAAAGATCTGCAACATTTCGACTAGGCTCCCGGTTCAACTTCTTCCACCTTAGCTTGAATTAAATGCACTAAGGTTGGTCCTTCTTCTTTATGCTCATCTTGAAATTTGGTAGCTTACATGTTGCTATTGAACTCTCAGCAAACATAGCTTGAACAAGTCCTTAGATGACTTCCTTGATCTTCTTCCTCTTAACCTATTTATCAGTCCGTTCTCGTCTGCTTACAATGATTGATGGGATCGGATCCAAGGAAGGCAATAAGCTATCCAGGGTTTGATGTATGTTGAGGAGAGGCTAAGGGCAAATTCGAGATCAAATAGAGTCAATGAAGCCACTCAATCACTTGTTCAAATTATGGAATCCAAGAGGGTGAAGTTAACACGCCAAAGACCAAATTCTATATTGGGTATGGGAGTAGAAACAAGTTGGGATGCATTGGAATCAAGAACTCAAAACTTGGAGGCAAGACGAACCGCTATGCGATCGCATAGTATAAATCTGGATACGTTCACATGTACCTATACCAAAATCAGGTTGAAGGCTGTCGAATGGCTTATGCGACCTCATGCAGTTTTACTATGTGGCCGCATAGTACATTTCTGGACACGTATTTTCTAAATTTCGTGCAATCAGTTAAAACTCTATTTTGTGATATCTTTTGTTGTTTTTAAAGTTGTTTTAAGTAGGTTTTATGGGTTCTATATAAATAGGATTCATTTCATTCATTGTAAAATCACACAATTATTGAGAGATTAATTCAAGGCATCTTACTCCTCGTTCTTCATCGAATTAATTCCGAACTTATCAAGAATTGAATTCTTGTGGTGTTCAACAATTCAAGTAATGTTTATAAACTTTGTGATCACATAGTCAAGATATTATTACAATTATCTTGGTTCTTTGGTTCAATAATTTATTGGGTTGAGGTTTCTTTCAATCGTTGATTCTGGGCTTTCTTGGGTTTGATCTAATCTGTCGTGAGTTTCATAGTTTCAATTGCTACGTGGGTTCGCATCTGTTGGTATCAGAGTCTGGCTCCAAAAATCAAGGTTATATCATATAATTCATTGTTTTTTTTTTGTTTGAGTCCTTATCTTCGTTCTTCGTGTTCTTGATCTTTGAGTCATTCAATCTAATTAAAGTACCAAAAAAATTCAAAAGTTGTTGTGTGCTAAATTTGAGCCCTTTGTTGAATTTTTGTGCACTTAAAAAAAAGTGTCCAGGCCGAATTCAAGTAATACTTTCTTGAATTTATCTTTATCGTTTCATTCAAAGTCAAATTTCTACTTTCTTGAATTATTCTAGATCACTTCCCTTACTCAATTCTTTGTTTGAACTCCACAAGGGTTGAAATTTTTTTTATTGAGATCGAATTAATTCTTTGAAACATTTGCAAGAAAGTATTGAGTGGAAAAAGGTAGAGTGGTGAGACAAATAGAGGGAAAATTCCAAATTGAGCGATACACGAGTGAGTGTACACATGTGAGACAAATATTAAACTAGATTTAAGATGTCTGACATAGACGATTATACTTCAAAAGCAGGAATTATTGTCAAGTCATCATGACAGAGGAGATGATACGACGATTTGAAAGATGGTTTGGTAATATGAGAGATATAATGAATAAGACAAGAGGCATGGATGGAGAGGCAAGACACATTGTTTGTTAATTTGCATAGGAAACAACCTATAGAAGTTTCTAACACAATGGAGCAAGGTAGGCGGGATCGTAGAGCGGATATTGGTGGTGAAAATGAAGTGGGTAGTGGAATTGATGATGATGCATTGGTGGAGGCTGAAATAGGAAGGGTGAGGAATAGAGAAGATATATATTATCGGAGGGCTTAGTGGTGGCAATGGACCGAGCCGAGTTGGCTCGGCCCATCTACCCATGAGATCGGCTTGTCAAAGTGATGAGCCAAGTTCAAGCTCATTCGAGCTCGAGCTTAGCTCGGCCCACGAGTTTGTGAGCTCATGATCCGAGCCCACGATCCCACGAGTTTTTTTTTTGTTTTTTTTCACTTTTGTCTTCACAATTTTTACAAGTTGACAAGCTCGTGGGCTCGTGAACTTTAGGCTCGTAGGCCATGCGCACGAGTCATTCGTGAGCTCGACAAGCCGAGCCTTGTTCGGCTCGCCGGGCGAAGTTCCACCAGCTTGGGCTCGGGACAAGCCCTAGCCATCCATGGGCCGAGCTTTGACAAGTCGAGCCGACGAGCTACTCGACCCTTTTGCCATCCCTATGAGGGCTAGAGATTATATTGGAGATGGTGTTAATAGAAATATGGACAATATTAAAATGACAAGTCCTCCATTCAAAGGTAGAAGCAATCCGGAGGCATATTTGGATTGGGAAAATAAGATAGAGCTTATATTTGATTGCCATAACTACTCGGAAGAGAAGAAAGTAAAACTTGCTATCGTTGAGTTTACTGATTATGCTATCATTTGGTGGGATCAAATAGCAACATCTAGAAGAGGAATCATGAGCGGCCATTGAAACATGGGGAGAATTGAAGCTATCATGTGGAAAATGGTCATTCCTAATAATTACTATAGGGATCTTTATCAAAAATTACAAAGCCTTTATCAAGGATCTAGAAGTGTGGAGGATTATCACAAGGAAGTGGAGATTGCTATGATTAGAGCGAATGTTGAGAAGGATATGGAGGCCACCATGGCCCGGTTTTTGAACGATTTGAATAGGGAGATAGCTAATGTAGTAGAGTTGCAACATTATGTGAAGTTGGAAGACATGCTACATGTACCTATGAAGGTGGAAATTTAATTGAAGAGGAAGGGGACAACTAGATATTCATCGGATTTTTCAGGTTCTAACTCTTCTCGGAAACCGAAGTGGGATGATAATAGAGGTGATGGAGCTGCTTCGAGTACTAAAACCGAACCACCAAAGGGAAAGGAGGAAGTTGCGAGCAAAATTACACCCAAAATGGATCAAATGCTTTAAGTGTTTGGGATCGGGGCACAGCTTCTTAATGTCCAAACAAAAGAGCAATGATTTTGTATGATAATGAAGAAGTGGTGAGTGATAGTGATGGTGATGATATGCACACGTTAGAGGATGCTAGTTATGGTGATAGAGTAGAGTACTCGCTAGGAGGTGAGTTACTTGTGGTGATGCGTGCTCTCAATACACCAATTAAATTGGACGATGTGAAATGGCAACTGGAGAACATCTTTCATACTAGATGTCATGTCAAAAATAAGGTATGTAGTTTGATTATTGATGGGGATAGTTATACTAATATTGCTAGTACTACACTTGTTAAGAAATTAGGATTGACTACGATAAAACATCCTAAGCCTTACAAATTTCAGTGGTTAGATGAATGTGGAGATGTTAGGGTATGTAGGCAAGTTTAGTTAAATTTCTCAATTGGGAGGTATAGTGATGAAGTGATGTTTGATGTAGTTCCTATGCATGCTAAGCACATTTTGTTGGGAAGGCCATGGCAGTATAATAGGGATGTGAAACATGATGGATTTAAGAATAGGTACAACTTCGTAAAAAATGGGAGAGCTATTACTCTTGTACCATTAACACCACAACAGTTATAGAGGACCAATTGAGATTGAGAGGTGAGGAAGAAAAGAAAAACAAAGAAAGATGAAAGGAGATTAGGAGAGAAGATAGTGAGGTGGCTAATTATGAGGAAAAACAGTAGAGCCACAAGAGAGAAAAAGAAAGAGAGTCTATTGAGAGGTGAGAAAAATCAAAAGTGAATGTTATGCAAAAAAAAAAAAAAAAATAGTGAGATGGAGAGGGCTTTGGTGAGAACTAACAAACCCCTCTCTAATTTGGATATTTTTTTATTGTACGAACTCAAAGACTCGTTCCATGAAGACTTATTTAGTAGGATACCACCCATTGAATTTCCTATTGATTAGATGCAAGTGGAGAATTTGATGAGTATTGAAAAAGAACCATTCAACTATGGCATGGTAACAAATCAATACCCCATACATAGGTTAGATGATGGTCTAGCATGTAGTAATATTTTTTTCACATGGGGCATGCACTTTTACATATTAATGCATCTAATATTTCTATGAGAGTAATAAGTCATTTGTCATATACATTCATAGGCAATCAATTACTAGTTAATGATATTTTAGTATATTGCAAGAAATTAATTGAGCACGATAGACAATTGGGGTGCATTGTTGGTGATTTGAGGTATGACAATTTATATTTCAATCTTGAAATCCTTAAGTAGTTTGCTTTGAATTTATGGAATACGTCGAAAACCAATTTAGTATTCTCTACTACTTCTACTACATGTTTTGATATGGTTTATGATTTAAATCCATTAACTTTGTTTGATTTAATTCCTTTAATTATTATTGTAAGTGGTAATTTAGATGGAAAGTAGAGGATTAAATTATATGTATCTCAAGGTAGCCAAATAAAGAAGCGTAAAGTATTCGAACCTGATGATTGGGTTTGGGAGCTTAGGTAAAAATGGCTTGTTCGAATGGAAAGAAGGTCAATATTACATCCTATAGGAGATGAACCATTCCACTTCATTGCAAGGATTAAAACCAATGGTTATAATTTGGATTTTTGTTGTTTCTTATCTTGCTCTCTTTAATATAGGTATAGATTCAAGGTCGAAACATTCCGAAAAGGGAGGGAATGATGGGATCCAAGGAAGGCAACAAGCTATCAAAGGTTCAATGTATGTTGAGAAGAGGCTAAGGGCAAATTCGAGATCAAATAGAGTCAATGAAGCTATGCAATCACTTGTTCATGTTATGGAGTCCAAGAGGGCGAAGTTAACAAGCCAAAAACCAAATTCTATATTGGGCCCATAAGTGGAGACAAGTTGGGATGCATTGGAATTAAGAATTCAAAACTTGGAAGCATGACAGACTGCTATGCAATCTCATAGTACAAACTTGGGTGCTATCGCATGCACTTATACTAAATTCAGGTTGAAGGATGCTGAATGACCTATGCGACCGCATGCAGCTTCACTATGTGGCCGCATAATACATTTCTAGACGCGTATTTTTCCGAATTTCGCGCAATCAGTTAAAACTCTATTTTGTGATATCTTTTGTTATTGTTAGAGTTTAATTCCATTTTTAAGTTGGTTTTATAAGTTCCATATAAATAAGGATCATTCCATTCATTGTAAAAACACAATTATTGAGATATTAATTGCAAGGCATGTTGCTTTCTTCTCGTTCTTCATCCAATTAATTTCGAATTTATCGACAATTAAATACTTGTGGCGTTCAACAATTCAAGTAAGGTTCATAAATTTTGTGATCGCAGAATCAAGATATTGTTGCAATCGTCTTGGTTCTTTGGTCCAATAATTTATTGGATCGATCTTTCTTTCAAACGTTAATTCTTTGCTTTCTTGGGTTTGATATAATTTGTCGTGAATTTCGTAGCTTCAATTGCTACGTTGGTTTGCATCAATGATTCTAATCATTCCCTCCATCTTCAAAAATGATTCGACTTCGAATTTTCACTTGCATCAAAGATAGAAAGATCACTAACATTAAAATTAGTAAACATACTCACTTGGAAGGTCTAGTTTGTAAGCATTATAATTAATTTTCTCTAGCCTCTGGATGCAATTTAGACCCTCTTTGGGCTGGAAAACATCATTTTTGCTTGTGAACAAAAGCCCAATCACCGGGTTCAAATATCACGCATCTTCTTCCTTTATTAGCTCAAGAAGCATAATATGCATTATTCTTTCCAATTTCAAAACAAACATCCTCATAGATTGATCTCACCAATTTAGTCTTCTTCTTTCCATGTAAATTACCTCTTTCATCAATAGGTAAATGAATTAAATCCAAAAGGGTTAGTGGATTAAAACCATGCACAATATCAAACTCAAACGTTTTTGTTAAAGTTCGGTAGTGCTAAAATAGGTACAGAACACACCATATCTTTAATAATATTAAATGCGTGTTCTTATTCAATGCCCTCAATAAAATCCAAAATTTTTTTTTTTTCACAATTTCAGTGAGTGATAATAAGTGTGCTAAAATCTCCAACAAAACCTATAACAACTAGCTAAACCATGAAACTTTGTTACCTCGGTTATTTTTTAGCATTGGCCACATTTCTTGATGGCTTTTACATTCTCTTCATCCACTTCAATACCTTTTGTACTAACAACATAACTAAAAAAATTACTTTTTCCATGCAAAAAGTACACTTCTTAAAATTAGTATAAAGTTGTTCTTGTCTCAAAACAATAAGAACACATCTCAAATGTTCAACATGCTCATCTAAACTTTTGCTATATACTAAAATATCGTAAAAATAAACTACTAAAAAATTTGTTATGAATGCACGTAAAACACAATTTATTAATCTCATGAAAGTACTAGGTACATTAGTAAGACCAAATGACATAATTAACTACTCATACAATCTATATTTATTCTTAAAAGCATTTTTTCATTCATCACCTTCTTTCAATCTAATTTGGTAAAACCATTTTAAGATCTATTTTACTAAAAATACATGACATATGCAATTCATCAAACATATCATCTAACCTTAGTATGAGATGACAATACTTTACCATTATGTTGTTGATTACCCTGCAATCAATATACATTCTCCACGTCCCATTCTTTTTAGACACAAGTAGTAATGGTGCCACACATGGACTCATGCTCTCCCTCATATCCCTGTGCCCATCAACTCTTCAACTTGCTTTTGAAACTCCTTTGTCTCCTTGAGATTATTCATATATGTTGGTCGGTTTGGAATAACCACTCTAAGTACAAAGTCAGTTTGATACTCAATACCCCTAATGGGTGGTAACCCACACCCACTTGGCATGTCCTTACGGAACACATTCTCATATTCCTACAATAAATAAATAACCAAAACTAGGGAGGGTTGGTTAGTTTCTTCAAAAATAAAGAAGGATTCATTGTGGACCAGCAATATCAAATGCTGATTTTCCATGAAAGCCCTCTTAATCTTATTCTATTACATATAAAAGCTTACTTTTGTTTTCCTCTCTGTAGGCTTTCTATCTTTTTTCTCTTGTGTCTACTCTTTTTTCATTATTTTCAGCCACCTCTCTATTTTCTCTCTTATTCTTTTTCTTTCTTGAAGTTCCGGTTTTACTCTCATTTTCCCCCTCTTTCTTTTTCTTTTCTTCCTCACCTTTTAACTTCAATTGGTTTTCATATACTTGTTTTGGTGTTAAATGAACAAGAGTAACCGATTTACCATCTTGGACAAAGCAATACCTATTCTTAATCTCATCATATATACTTTCATATTATACTATCATGACCTTCCCAACAAGATATGCCTAGCATGCATAGGAACCACATCACACATCACCTCATCACTATTCCTTCGAATAGTATAAAAGTTCACAGGACTTACTTGTTAGCCTTAACCTCTCCACATTCATTCATCCACTCAACTTATAAGATCTAGGATGTTTTATCATAGACAATCCCAACTTCTCAACAATGGTGGTACTAGCTACATTGGTACAACTCTCTCCATCTATAATCATATTACACACATTGTTGTTAACATGTCTAGTATGAAAAATATTCTTTCTTTACAGCACTATATCATCCACCTAAATTGTGTATTAAGTGCGAGCCCCGCAAAAAGTGTTTCACCTTCTTCTATGTACTACCCTGCCACAATCACCATCGCTAGCATCCTCCAACTCGAGCATCTCATCATTATCACTCTCATTCTCAGTCGCCACTTTTCCATTATTACGTATAATATTTGCCCTTTTGTTTGGATATTGAGATGCAATGTGCCTCGAACTCAAGCATTTAGAGCATTTGATATCCTTATTATTAGATGGTTGGAAATAAGATTTAAGTTTATTTTTGCTAGCTATCTCTTTTTTTTCGTAGGTGACTCGATCTTACTCTTTGAAACAACCCCATATCTCTTATCATTATTATCCTACTTCGGTCTCCAAGGATAATTAGAACCCGTTCTTGTTGACATAAAAAATCTCCTACCATAAATAGGAGATTCTGTGGACTTTCCCACTTTCAAGGACTCGTTATGTGGCCTTTTTCATGTAGCTTTTCCTGGACTTCATGTTTTTCATTCCCTCATAAGGCCCTTAGTCATTTGTATTGATCTCGCCAATAGAGGTGTCTCCATTTGTTCACTGATCTTACCTAGGAATGTCATTGTTTCGGGGAGTCATTACATTGTCATTTTGTGCCTAACCTATTGAAGACACTGATAGGCCATGCACGTCTCTATTCTCCCCTAAAGAAAGGTAGATCTTTTCCCTACAAGGTGGGTTGTTCAATTGTCTGTCATGATTGTTGTGAATATTCTACCTACTTGAATAGGACAGAGCGTCCATAGATTAACAGCTATTGATGGAATTGAACCTTGTAGTGCTTCGCCGTCTGCAACGTTTTTTTATCCATGAAGTCGTAGGCTTGTTTAGAGTTGTACAACCATAGCCATCTTCTAAGAGTTAATTCTTTGTCGAAATGATGTTTTTAGCATTTCTTCTATCTTCTGCATCGCGTAAACCGATGGAGGTCCATGCTATCTATTGAAACTTCATCATGATGGGAAGTCTCATCTGGTCCACCATGATAAATTTAAACTCTTGTTTGATCCCCATTATTTCCAAAATACATTTTTCTCTTTTCTTTTCAACCACATATTTTTCAATAAAATAATATTACAAATAAACTCAAAACTTTTCCTTATTTTTTAACCACACATTCTCCATCAGTCTACTATTCAAAATGCATTCTTTGCCAATTAATAGGGCTCAAACAATGGCTAAATGTGTGATTTCATCATGTGGTTCTTGATCGTGACTCTAGTAAAAATCCTCACAAACTGCGTCAATATGTTGACATAAAAAATCTTAAAAGCCTTGATGTCAACAAATCTCTCGTCATGTCCCTACCGTCCTATATGTTATCTACAATTCGAACAAACACTATTAGGCACCATGATTGCCAGATCAAGAAAGGAGCATGTGACTGATTGTTCTTTGATGGACAAGTCAACTTTGGTATGAGTTATATGGGGATTGGGTGTAGGCATGGCTATTTATAGGGAAAGCATACATGTGTAATTAGGTTAAGATGTTGTAGCTTTGTTTTTAGCCTCAACTTGTCCATAGAGGCTTGGTTTGCTATGGTAAGTTTCCTTTCAACGAGTTTGTTTCCTTAAGCAATTAGGTTTCCTTGTAGAGATTGATTTCCTAAGATCTTCTTGATCCCCAAGGATTACTTGCTAATTTTTAAGGATTAATAAGATAGTTTCCTTATCAAACTTTTACTTCCTAAAGTTCATTTAATTCGGTAACCTCCGCCTGCTGGCTCTCTGAAAGCTTTGCCTTCGTCATTCGGAAGCAAATGGTTCAACGGGTTAACGATGCTTTCTTGCTGTGTAAAGACCGAATGGATGATAATACCAAAGCTGAGAGTTGGTGGATTACCTATCCGTGCTTAATAGGGTGAATAACGCTTGGATTCGCCACATGTCGCACTATTGGAAAACTATGTGGCCCTCACCCCTATGCTGATGTTTACCTGGAGACTAGGGCTAAACAAAACTCCTGAACCGAACCGAACCGAATCGAATCTGAATTGAACTGAATCGAGCGGTTCTTCTTAACTTAAATACCCGAATGGGTATCTAAATCGAGAACCGACAAGTTCGGTTCGATTCTCGGTTCTAGACCAAGAATCAAATCTCCCTAATTTGTTTATCTTAAATAAGTCAAATTATTTTATTTTTTTAAAATAAATTTTCTAACTAATAAATTTTGACAAGTTCGGTTCGGTTCTAGACCAAGAACCAAATCTCCCTAATTTTTTTTTATCTTAAATAAGTCAAATTATTTTATTTTTTAAAATAAATTTGCTAACTAATTAAGTTAGTTCAAACCTAAAATATGATTTTACTATTTCTAATTTTCAGCCAAGCGCAGTTATTAATATTGACCTAAGTTTTACCAAAATCTCTTATTCTATCGGAGTATCGTTTCTGCCGTTCTATTATTGTGACATCGTCATCTTCCTCTTCATGTTATTTTATCAATCAAATTTATGAAGAACTCAACAAAGAGACCTGCAAAAGATATCACGAGGTTGAACTACGTTATTTGGTAAGAGTTAAGATTGAATATATCATAGTCGAACGGTTTCATAATTAAATTTAGACCCGACGGTTCCATTTATTAAATACCCAAAAATTCGGGTTTAGAACTGAATCGAACTCGAAACCCGCAGATTCGACCCAACCCGACCCGAGTCGGGACGGGTTGGGTCAATTTCGATTTAAAAACGAGTTGGGTCGGGTTGGATCAGGGTTTAAACCTTTTCAAACTGACCCAACCCGTTATCAACCCTATTTCCAATTTTCCAAAGTCCAAGCCGTGTCTTCCTCTCTTCAAAACCTACATTCCTCCACTGAGATCTCCTCTCCGGCGATTCTTCCAAACAGTGATGAGAAATTAACCTACATTGTTGCGAATGAACTTCTTTGAATTATGAGGTACTCATGCTTTAACAACCTGTTGTCTATTCATTCTTCCCGAGTTTGTGTGCATCTTTTTCTTTAATATCTGTGTTAAATTTTAGGGGAAATTTGAAAATTTTTGAGTGGGTTAAAACTAATCGAAGAACATAATCCGTATTTGTTTTGTTTAATATCCGTGTTAAATTTTTGCTTTTATTTAATCCGTATTTGTTTTGTTTCAAGTGAATGAGCAGTTTTTAACTCTGTTCTATTTATCAGAGTTATTTCCCTGCAATTCCTAGTATCTTTCGACTTCATTATAGATGCCCTAGGTCAGAGGCACATTCTTTTTCTTCTCTTTTCTTGAATGACCTGCAGGTATCTTTTTGGTTGATTGTACATTTGGAAGTCGTTTTATTTAAAAAATGACCCAAAAAAAATTTAAAAATTCCATTGGTATTTCTTTCTAGGTGTAGTTAGCAGGCTTTAGAAGAGGAAAAAGGTTTCGATTTTGCTCAATAGGTGTAAATGTCTCAACTTCAGTTTCAGTGACTTATATACCAACTTAAATTATATATATATATATATATATATATATATATATATATACATATTTTGGAGATTGATTATTTCACAATGTAATATTTATATTGATGATCCTATTTATAATTCATTTATGCTGCAGAAATCTGAATAGGGTTCGGGTAAATTACTTGATTCAGTAAATTACTTCCTCCAAGGATATTGAATAATATTTGGTTTCTTGTTTGGTAATGCAACTAGTATTTCATAATATTTGGTTTCGTGTTTATTTGTATATATATGAATGTGGATATGGATATGGATATGGATAGTGAAATTGA
>CAIGRT010049976.1:0-12300 GCA_903798405.1 Fraxinus platypoda | reverse complement strand
ATGAGATTAGGCTACTTCAAACGGCCCACTTAGGTTGTCGGAGTGGTTCGTTCATTGTGATGTCGACATTTCACTTCAATCATCCGCCGAGGCCTATGAAGTCTAATCCAAACTATAAACCCGGTTTAACATCATCGCTCGGATTTATTGGGTATCAAAAAACCCAACAAGTGTTTTTTAACACTTCACTTTTCGTGATAAATTATTTAGTATCCGCTTATAATCAGCTTGCAGGTATTCTATTGGACACACAAAATTTGAATTCGTTTCCCAAGTTGTCTGTGACTAGAGATGCAGAGGCAGTTCAGCTTCTGTTAAGCGGCTCAGCCCCCAATTATAGGAATACGCTTTTCGATAAATGTATGTTTTTATCATCTGTTGACGACCACAAGAACACCAAGATTTATAGGAAGTGCAAACTTAGAAGTCTTGGTTTTCTCAATTTTCATTGCAGTGATGCAAGACCATAGAGATACTAGTTTCCTTGAAGTTTTGCGTCACAGCTATGGGAAGCCCCTCAACAAAAGTAAGTTGATTTTCATTTCGAAATGGAGACTAGCTACTGTCCTCTATTAAGCAATCATCCACGTTTGAAATATATAGCCTTTTTACACATCGCATTTACATCTTTAACACTTCATTTTCATTGATGGGTATAGGTTCTTGGGACGGTCAAGCACCATTTGAGCATAGGATTTGGGAGAAAAAAACTTCCAGTGAAGTAAATGCATTAGTTGGAGACAAATATCAGAATGATACAAAAGATGCACCAGTAAAGAAAGTTTCGCCAATTTCAGGTAAGCTATCTTATAGTCTCGTTTTATTATATTTTCTTCGATTCATCTCCGAAGTAACACGAATATTTCTAGCTTTTGCTTCAAAAGGAAACAAGACCTTTTTTAACTATCTAAGTAAATGGTTTCTAAACAGAAGTTTTGAAACAATATTTTATATATGAAATAATTTTTCAATAGAAATCTTTAGCAACCAAGAATCCTGTGATGGCGCATCTCTCTCTAACAAAGAATAAGCATACACCACCGTTACTTTTCTGCAGGTAAGCCTACACTACCTCATGTGCAGCCTCAGACAAAGGCACCTGCAAAAGAAACCGATGCCTCTCGTGGAAAGAATAAGAACTTCTTCACAAAATTGTTTGGCTTTGGCTAAAAGTAGTAACAAAAATAGTGACATTGTTATGTACTTATGCGAGTTAAGATTATGATCTGTACCATCATAGAGGTTCTATATGTATAGAATGATTTTCATCTTTTTAACAAATGTTGGGAAAATGTAATCCAAGAGTTGCATCAATTGAATTTTCTGAAAGGATTTATATTAGAACAAAATGAAATGTGGAATGAACTTTTCTCATTAATGAAATCGTTTACACCAGTGTGAATATATACAGCATGAAAGTGGCGCCAAGGCCAGTGGTTATAACAAAAAATCTAGCTGGCAAAACTAATTACCTAACTTGTAAACTAACCTTCAACTATACAACCTTCGACTATACAAAGTTTACATATTGATACATGGAATTTACATATGGATTCCAATACTCCCCCTCAATATGTGCCGTAAATGTCTTTAACACACATCTTGGACATCAAAGATTTCAGTGTAGAGGCTGGTAGAGGTTTGGTAAAAGCATCCGCAAGTTGATGCTTTGACTAAATAGGTAGAAGCTTCACGATGCCGGTATTAAATTTATCACGTATGAAATGGCAATCGATTTCAATGTGTTTTGTCTTTCGTAAAAAAGGGAATTGGTGGCAATTTGAATGGCAGCATGGTTGTCACAATAAATAATGGCTGGTGATGTACTAGAAACATGAAAATCCTTCAGTAATTGATGAATCCAAATGATCTCACTTACGGTAGAGGCAATGACTTTATATTCCGCTTCAGCTGAAGAACGAGAGATGGTTTGTTGTTTCTTTGATTTCCATGACACCATTAAATCACCAACAAAGATGCAGAAACCAGTAGTTGATTTTCGAGTATCAATACATGATCTCTCATCAGTATCAGAAAAAGCTCGCACAGTGATGGGATTGCTGAGAGACATTCGTGAGGGAATCAGAATACCCTGTCCAGGATTTGCCTTTAAATACCTTAACGGGTAATGAACTGCTTTGAGGTGCGGCATTCTTGGTTGAGCATCATACTGGCTCAATTTATGTACCGCAAAGGTAATGTCAGGCCAGGATAATGTTAAGTATATAAGTCTTCCAATCAACCTTCTGTAAAGAAAAGGATCTGGTAACAACTCTTCTTCATGGATGCAGAGAGTTGATTTAGCTTCCATAGGGTTGCTCACTGATTTGCAGTCAAGATAACCCTCATCTTCTAGTAATTGCAAACTATATTTGCTTTTGTGAGATAACAATGCCTGATGATGATCGTGCAATTTCAATGCCCAAGAAGTATTTCAGATACCCCAGATCTTTGAGGTTGAATTGAGACTGCAAGAAGGTTTTTAAGAAATCAATAGCTCGAACATTTGGTCTAGTTATAACAATGTCATCTACGTACACTATTAATGCCACAAAACTGTCTTCAGACCCCTTCGTAAAAAGTGAATAATCTGCTTTAGACTGAGTGAAGCCAAAAAGAATGAAGGCATGAGTGAATTTCTCATTCCACTTACTTGAAGCCTGTTTAAGTCCATAGATGGACTTGTGTAACTTGCACACCATTTTCTCCCCCTGTTTGAAGGATTTAAGAAACTCATAACTAAGAAGAAGGTCCATACAAACTTCTTCAAACAAGTCGCCACTGAGGAATGCATTATTTACATCCATTTGGAATAGGTGCCAATTGTGATAAGCTGGAAGAGTGAGTAATACTTTGATTGTCACATTCTTTGCTACTGGAGAGAAGGTGTCAAAATAGTCTAATCCTTGTTGTGTGTAACCTTTTGCAACAAGGCGTGCCTTGTGCCTTTCAAGTGATTCATCTGAATTGAATTTATTTTTATAGATCCACCTACATCCAACAGAGTGTTTCCCAGGGGGCAAAGGTACAATCGACCAGGTGTTATTTAGTTCCATGGCTTCCAATTCAAGTTTCATTACATCACGCCATTAGGAAAATTTGACTACCTAATGGAAGAATTGAGGCTCAAATTGGGCTGAGATATTTAGTGCTAAATATTTGTGAGGTGAAGACAGATTTCTGTAAGAGACAAAATGATTGATGTGATTTGAAGAATGAAGGATAGGACTATCAGATTGAGATATCAAATTGCAATGATATTCAAGTAGGTATTTAGGAGGTCTAGAAGCTCTTTGAGTTTTTCGAACAACATGATCCTAGGGGCTAGGTGCCTCAGATGAATCATCAGAGACAATATGAGAATTATCACGTGAAATATGTGAGGAGGTAGGTGCTTCAGATAAAGGGACGCTATGATTATCAACAGGTGAAGTAGGATTAAGAGGCAATGAAAAGAAACTGACAACAGGTGAGGGATGATTAGGGTGTGTTTGTTCTGGGTTAGAGGCAAAGTCATGGAAGGGGAACAAAGAATGAGATGGCAGTACCAGATCAGGAAAAGAATCCAATAATTGATCAGCCCAATGATAGTATAAAATATGAAGATTTCCTCATAAAAGACAACATCCCTGGACATAAATATATGTCTTCAAGCAATGTCAAGCAACTTGTAGCATTTTACTCCTGATTATCACCTAAGAACACACACAATTTTGCTCGAAGCTAAAATTTATCTCTGTGTTTGGTGAGTGTGGATGCAAAAACCAAACATCCAAATACGCGTAGAATAGAGTAATCAGCACAACTGCCATGTAAGACCTCATAAGGTGTTTTATGTTGCAATAAAGGATATGGTGTTCTATTGATGAGATAAACTGCAGTTAATACACATTCGACAGGTAATTCACAGAGATTCTAGACTAAAAGAATAAAGCTCAAGCAACTTTTAAAATGTGTTGATGTTTGCGTTCTACAACAGAGTTTTGTTGTAGGGTTTCAACACAACTAAACTGATGCAAGACCTCTTTCTCAGCAAAAAAACTCTTTGAAGGATAACTCATGAGCATTATCTGATCTGATTTTTTTGATCTTGACATTAAACTGTGTATTAATCATGCTGAAAATCGATGCACTATAGTGACGCATCAGATTTTTGTCTTAGCAAGTAGATCAAAGTGAATTTGGAACAGTCATCAACCAAAGTTAAGAAGTATTTGTGCCCTGAATGAGAAGGAACATGATATGGCCCCCATATGTCACAATGCAAGAGATCAAATGGCTTACTGGACAATTTGTTGCTGGAATCAAATGATAATCTCCTCTGTTTTGCAATGGGGCAAATATAACAAGGAAAACGTTTATTAAACTTTGAAATATCACACCCTACTTGGTCTTTTAACACATCTAATCTTTTGAATTATAGATGACCAAGTCTATGATGCCATACATGGGCAGAAATACTACCAACAAAAACGTTTGAAACTAAATTGAGGTCTCTAGTATCAAGGACATACAACTCTTGAACCTTTTCACCCTTGCAAATCATCTTCTTAGTGGTAGCTTCTTGAATTATAAAATGGTCATGAAATAAGCTTAAGGTGAGATGTAATCCAACAGTTAATGCACTTACTAATAATAGATTGAATTTGAACTGTGGTACAAATAAAACATCATGTAGTACTAGAGTAGAACTGAGTCTGATATCACCACACAAACTGACTGATATTCGTGTGTGATTTGGCAAAGTGATACTTGCATTATCAAGCGGTCTCAATTTTATAAAAGCATCAACAGTGGAGCATACATGTTTAGTGGCTCCTGAGTCTACTATCCACAACTCCTTAGTGGCAAAAACAGGACTAACTGATATGGAATGGCATGTACCTGAAGTACCTGAAGGGTTATGTTTGTCCTAACTAGTAGAAACATCATTCGAGCTTGAAGCTAAGTAGCTGGACAACATATTCATCAGCTGCTGATATTGGTTGCTGTTCAGATTTTGCACAAAATTCTCCATGCTTGGTTGATGATCAATCTGATTGGAAGCTGTCATCTGATTAACAGAGTTAGCAACATATTGATGTTGGAGATTATCTTTCAATTTTGGTTTGTATCCTGTGGATATCCATGAATTTTATAGCATTTATCTACTGAATGACCATGAAACCTGCAATGAGTGCAATAAGGTATTTCCTTCCTTCTGATATTATTAAAGTTACCAAACCTGGATTTATCATTATGAAATGAAGGATTATTCATAGACTTTGTATTATCAGATCTCAAAGCAAATGGAGATGCACCATTAGTATCAATTGCAAACGATTGTGCACTCAGCTTTCTTTGATTTTCTTCCTGCGAGATTAGAGCAAAAACTTTGTTAATAGGTGGCATAGGATCCATAAGAAGGATTTGACCTCTGGCTTGAGAGAATAAATCATTTAGCCCCATGAGAAATGACATGATATATTCCATTTGATAATACTTGTTCATCTCCTTAACACCACCACAGGTGCACTTTCCACAATTGCAGTTGGGGCGAAAGTTACTCAATTCTTCCCACACGGTCTTCAATTTTGTAAAGTACACACTGATCTTGTTTTGATCTTGAGTCAAATTCATCAAATCTCTCCTCAATTGAAAAATATGTGGCACATTGCTCTGTTGAAATCTTTCTCTGAGGTCATTCCAGATCTCGTACACTGTGGATGCATAAATGATGTTGGCTGAAATTTCTTTTGAAACTGAGTTAAGTATCTATTATATAACTAGGGATGGCAAAAAAGCTTGCTGGCTCGGGCTTGGCTCGAAAAAAGCTAGAGTCGGGCCCAGTTCGGGCTCGGTTACATCGAGCCAAGGCTCAGGCCGAGCTTCATTTTTTTGGCCGGGCTTTGCTCGGCTGGGCTCGGGCCCAAAAAAGCTCGAGTCAAGCCCGAGCTTTTTTATTTAATTTATAGTACGTATAACTTGTACAAATTTTAAATTTTTTAAGTAAAAATGTAGATTTAACATTAAAAAAAAAACCCGAAAAAAGCTCGGCTCGGCTCGGGCTGAAAGCTCGGGCCAAGCCTCATTATTTTTTGCCGAGCTCGGCACGACTCGAGCCTAAAAAAGCTTGAGCCGAGCCCGAGCTTTTTTTTTTGGGCTCGGGCTCGGCTCGTTAACATAGCTATATATAACCATATTATTATTACGAATCCACGAGCTGATCAACTCGAGACTTGCATCTGGATCCTCATTTTCTTTTTCTTGTTTCTTCATGGATCCATCAATGAAAGGAGGATTGTTCTTCACCGAAAGTGCAATTGTCATTGCACGACTCCTAGAGCCATAGTTATCTTCTGTGAGTGGCTGAGACATGAGCACCAGTCCAGGGCTATCAGAATGGTGCAGGAAGTATGGACTAGATGGCTCACCAATGGCTGACTTGCTCATAGGCGATCACACATCAGATTTGATTTCAGGATGTGTTGGTTCCATTGGTATGTATGAACTCAAAAAGAAGTAATGGGCAGAGGAAGAAGACGCAAACTAGAAGTAATTTGCTCTGATACCATATTAGAACAAAATGAAATGTGGAACTGAACTTTTCTCATTAATGAAATCGTTTACACCAGTGTGAATATATACAGCATGAAAGTGGCGCCAAGGCCAGTGGTTATAACAATAAATCTAGCTGGCAAAACTAATTACCTAACCTTCAACTATACAACCTTCAACTATACAAAGTTTACATATTGATCTATGGAATTTACATATGGATTCCAATAATTTACCCTTGGAATTTTGAATGGACAAAACTCCCAATTTGAGAGTAAAGTAAAGAGTCTAGCATGTTAGGCTAAACTCAAAAGAACCCTTTTTCAACATCACCACCTCACTACCGTTAAAAAAAAGGCTCATAAGCTTAGCCAAACACGTATTAATACTTGAGAAGCAAGTTCTTGAACTAAAAGTCACTTGTACCTTTTTATTAGCAATCATGTTTTGAAAATAGTTTCACATTAACTTTAAGCTTGACAAATGTAAGACTAGCTTAAAAGTTATTTTTAAGCACTTTTACTATTTTTTTAAGGCTTAGCCAAACATGTGTAACATGATTTGTGTTAACCTTGTTACTTCTCCAAGATACAACAACGTGAGACCTCCGATTGGGAAAACTAATTTAAACTATACCATCTTGTCAAGGACTAGCATTTGACTTGGCAGACAAACAAAATACTTGCTTCAACTTGTTCTTGGAACCTTCAATTTTAATATGAAAGCTTAATTCAATATAACAACAAAAAAATGTAAATTATACAATGTAATGAAATTTTTCTTTGTATGCAAAATCTTGAAAATATAAATGTAACATATATAATTTCTCACGTATATCAAGATCAGATCAAGAAAGAGAGGAAAAATGAAGGACGAAAAAAGAGATGCCTCTAGATGGGAAATTATTGGGTATGTATGTTATCCAATATGTCCACTCCAATCATGCCACTTGTTTAAAACCAGCTGTTACTAACTTCCAACATCTGTTCATTCATGTGATGTGCTTACACCCCACCCCCAACAGCCCACATTCCATATTGGTACATGGGGCCATAAGTCTCATTTCGATTAGGCCTATGTGATTTTTTCATTCCACTTTCCAGGCATAGAGGAAAAGGCAAAAATCAGATGCTGCACATGCATTTAGTCCCTCCATTGAGCTGGAACTCCCTGCCTGTGATGACAATGGTGATGTTGAAATTGATGAAGGAGGTGTTGATGACGAATTTGGCTTGAAAATGAACAAACCGGGGCGTAAGCCCGGGGCAAAAAGCCAATCATGGACATCCCAATATACTTCAATTCTCACTTTGTTGAGATGAATAGCTTCATTGCCTCTGAATTTCCACTGCAAGTGCTTGACATGAATCAATGAATGCCCATCAATACTAATCTCCATTTCAGAATCCGCGCCATTAGAAGAATTTCGGTTTTTGCACTCAATGGATATCTCATGGAAATTACCCTTATCATGAAATTTCACTCTTGTCACAAACTTTTTCTTACCAAATATGTGCTCTTTTCTCGAGACTAACATTGGATCGATGAGAGCCGGCCTACATCCTGTCTTTCGATAAGCTTCCATTTTCAAATTTCCAAGAAGTAGGACAACTTCATCATCACAAACAATGGCAACATAGTACTCTGAACTCGGCTTGATTTCGCCGTTGAACTTTGCAGCCTTAAGATCCCAGAAAATGCCGACGGCCTTGTCGTCCACAGCGAAGCGTTTCGTCCCTTGTTTCTTCCAAAAATACCATGGCTTAAGCTCAACTTTACATGTATATTGTCTTTCTCCCTCAGGCCCTTCCACTGAGACAGAGAGGCCATGGAGCAGCAAATTCTTGCACCATGTAACTGTGATTAGTCGACATTGATCGGCGATTTTAGTCCGGTATACTGACTCGAAAACATTCTGTCCTGACCAAGTTTTACCAGCAGAATCATCTGTAAGCTTTTCACCAGATGAAAAACAAGCTGGAATCCCTATTTGCTCCTGCATCATTTCAGATTAATGAACAAAAAAAGGATAAAATTCTACAATTCTGGGCAGAGCCCTATAAGAAGAAGCTGAAGAAATCCAATGGGATAAGGATAATGAGTGAATTAGGGTGAGTATATTGGCATAAAGAAAAAAAGAGGAAGATAGAGATCTAACTTAGCATTTTTCAAGTCATAGATGCTGCCAGAAGTGTTCTTGGCAGCATTAATGGACACAAAAAATAAATATATATTTCCAAACTGGAGCTTGGATTGCAGATGATAAATAATCAGGGTGAGTGAAGAATCAATATATATATATATATATAAATTAATTTGACCAATTATCATTGAAGTTTGTAAGTAAATTCAAATTAGTCATTAAAGTATTTTTTTGAACTCTAGTAGTGACTGGAATTTATAAAGATTTAAAATAAATGGAGCAAAATCTGACATGTCATCGTTGAATGTCACAATAGACTAGGTGCACGAAGCTAGCACAATTGAGGAATCTCCAACCTTAATTTAGGTTTCCTTCATGCAATCTCAATCAAGTATCGTGTCCAACAATGAAATCATGACACAAATGCCTTTGCATCGTCAAGATACATCTTCGAGATTTTGCATTTTGACTAACATCCAGAACCCTAATTTGAAGATTGGGTAAATCGATTTTGGGGATGGAGTATTATGAAATATCAAAAGACAGTAAAATGTTTGGGTTAAACAATTAAAAATGCAATTTTGTTCCAATTCAAGCGTTTTTGCTCTTTTTCATCTATTTATGCATATATGGGCAAGAAAATAACATTCGTTCAATTTAATGTTATCTAACCAAGTGACCATTTGTAAAACTGTTTTAGTGACTAACAGAGTAAGAAAAATTCTTTAATGACCAACTTGAAATTTTTTACCAACTTCATTGACCATTAATGAAATATTTTTAAGAGGACAGTTTTATTTTTATTTTTTAATTTTTTGTTTTGAATTCAAGGTACGATTGATTCTGTTCCTAGTTAAAATACTTATATCCATGCAGGATTAAGTCTTCCTCACCAGATTTGGGGCATAGATTTTTTAAAACACGGATTTGACTCCTAGAAAGTGTTAAAAGGGTCAGTCAAAAATATTAGTTTAAGGTTATTAAATGAGTTTTTTTTTTTTTTTTTCTCTGCCTCAACTATCAAAAAATAAAATAATCAACATCCTCTCTAACTAGAGAAAAGAGAAATAAGGTAATACAATCAATACAGTACCTCTAAACTGGAAGTTGTAGCAAAGGAAGTAAAGAAATGTGCCACTTTGTTTTTGTTTCAAGAAACAAAACTTCTCTAAATAGAGCTACAATATCATTAAGGCGTCTAAGGCTAAGTTAAACAACGTCTATCTCGCATTCATATGTAGTGCTTCTTTACATATCAAAATATGAGGGTCATTTAGGCCTAGAACACTGACACGTAAGAGCGGATGATCGTTATGTAGTACGTAAACCTGAACAATACGAGATTGACTCATTCTTCAAGGCTATTGAGTCGGTATACTTTTGAAAGAAGTCTCATGGATAGCCTGAACTATCATTGGTTGTACCGTAGGCTGGCCCATCCCTAGTACTTTTGGTCTATGTTGGGCTGGGCTAAGCTGGTTGGGTTCGAATCCCGATGGCTTTTCATCAGAGATAATAATATGTTTTAAAATTTAAATTGCAAAAGAAAAAATGCAAAAGTTAATATGTCCAACATGGCCCATCAAAAGCGGGGTCAGGCCCAAAAAATTGAGGGCATGCCGGGCTGCATGCCACCAATTTACACATGTAGCTTCTTGATTGTGGGGTCATCCAAGCGAGAAGCGCCTAACATCATAATCGCAAATGAATCAAATGTCGTACGTGAACATGCACACTATGAGATGGCCTCCTTCACGACTAATATTCGGGTTTATACCTTTGATAGAAGTCTCATCGATAGCTCAACCCATCATGGTTTTGCCTGGGCCAGTCTATCCCTACCACTGGGACTATACTTGCCTCAGCTTTTAAACTGATGGACCTTTAAAAAGATTATTACTTTCTAAATTGCAAAAAAACAAATGAAAAAGTCAATATGTTCGGGCGCGGCCCATCAAGTTGGGGCCGGCTGCTGGCCACCAATTTACACCTCTATGTGCTTTTTGATATTTCCTTTATCTGCTTTCTTTGATTGCAGAATAATGCGTTATTGATTGTACAGTACAACTGTATAAGGATTCCAGCTTTAAAATTCTCTGCAAAATGTTGAAAGGATAAATAAAGTGTAGTGGTACATGCAAAATGGGTTTGTTAAATGGAAAGTGCCACATGTACACAATTTTTTACATAATCTTTTACACCCCACTCACATGGAGGGGGGTCCACACACAATAAAATATTTGTGGACCCCCCTCCATGTGAGAGGGGTGTAAAAGATTGTGTACACCACAAGGTGTACACATAGCATTTCCCTTGTTAAATACATTGTCAGTAGTAGATCTGGTCCAAATCTGCTTTGACCCTTTATTTCCATTTATTTTCTTTTTCTTGGCTAATCATTCAAGCAAAGAACAAGCTGAGAAATTAACTGGAAGATATGTTGCCTAGGCTGGACTGGCACGGCACAGTTGGAGGCAGGCCCGAGTCCGACTTCCACAAAATCCTCAAGGCCCGAAACATTTTGTAGTCGGGTCTACGACATGCCTATGATACAATTTAATTTCTACAATTAAAAATAGAAGTTTGAAAAAAACTTTTATAACAAGATATCACTATGGTCTTGAGAATTTGAAGTACTTCTCAACTACACTTACTTGACCACTTATCGTTTGTATATGGTTGGCTCTCCGCCATTTCTTCGCATTCTTTTTTTTTTCTTTTCTTTTTAATGAAAAGCGCGCTTCGCTTGTCCAATACGGGCAAGCAAAGAGATTCTAGGATCAGATCCAACTCCTAGACAAGGAGAAAATTAGATTTACAATTTAACATCTGAAGTGAAATTAAAAACCATTACATGGTTATCTACAAATTATTAAACATTTAGTTGAACTAGAATGATTCACTAAAATTATAGATTCATACAATAGCGACATGTTACAATCAATTCATTGAATAACCTAAAGTTTTATAGTGTTAGTACACTAATCAAAAGGTGAATCATAGGTGCACTGCTTTATCAAGAACCCACTTTTCTAGGCATTGTTTGAATAAATTATTGAGTCATGTTTCATCCTTTTCCATTTAAAGGGCATTATTAAATAATCTATGTGGTTTAAACAAGAAAGAATTAGGTATAAGATCCATTCAATGTGAGGAGGATTGAGGACAGGCAAAAAGTATTAAAAAAAAAAAAGTCCCCATGCAAGTGCATTTGAGTAGTCTTGGAAGCCTAAGCCCAGGATATAGAAAAAACTAAATACAACTAATCAAGAAGTGGAGAAACAATAGATTATTAACATATTTATTAAGTGGCCCATCTGGAATTTCTCAAAGTGAACGAAAAATAATTTTAAAAGGCGTTTTAATCATGTTCATGGTAAAATATAGTATTGCTTTTAGATTGTTAGTCTAAAAGACCATCTCAATGTGTCCATTGCGATAATACTAGTGTTATTTTTACTGTGGTATGAAATATCTTCAATGATCTTATGGTTGTAAGGCCAGGACACACGATATTAAACCAAAGAACAAGAAATATAAAGTGCAGAAAATTAAAGAATCAACACAAGAATTGTTTCGGCCTAAGCCCCGGAGCTTCGGCGACCAAATCAAACGCCTAC
>CAIGRT010049974.1:0-18898 GCA_903798405.1 Fraxinus platypoda | reverse complement strand
TTATTTCATTGAAGAATGTGTGGTTGAAAATAAGTAGAAGAATGAAAATGAAAATTTTAATGTGACTCAAACAGGGGCTAAGTATAACTCATTTGAAAATTAAGAAACAAGGTTTATTATTTCAAAAATCAGATATTAATTAAATTTTATTTTTGAAATAACTAATTAAAAATATATTTTATTAATTAAATATATTAAAGTCACAATATTATATAATTTATGGTCACAGTTATGTATTGGTCATAATTACGGACGTCATAGTCACAAAGTACAAATTTTATAGGGTATTACTTACTTTGCGATCACAAATTTATCAAATTAATTGACAATATATTATTTATTGGTTACAAATCACAAAATGTATAAGTCACAAGTTATTTCATGATCATAAAATATTAAATTAATTGGTCACAAATTGTTTCTAAGTCAAATATTATCAAATTATTGGTCATAACTTAAAAAAAATTTAGGTCACATATTATTTATTAGTCACAAATTATTTATTTTATTCGTCACACATTAATCAATTTATTGATCATAATCAACCGAATAATTTGTGACCATCACTACCATTTGTGACCACCACTACCTCCAACACCATTGCTATCGAGCTACCACAGCTGCCTTACGACAACCGACGATAACACCACCATATCCACCATCTCAAACAAACTAACACTCACCAATACACTTCACCACCATCGCTAACACCATCACAAGCACATCGTCACCACCATACCATTACCTCACCAACATTTGCAAAACACAAATCAACGATGGTCTTGGCGCGTCTTACTCTTTTTCTCTTTCAACTAGATGAATCCCGAAGCCACAGCGGCGATCTGGAAACAATGGTAGTACTAAGCACATCTTCTCTACACAACACATCTTCTCGACGGTGGTGTTTCTCTGCGCAGCACATCTTCGCGCGAGTAGCCGCTAGGTACACCACCTTCCCAAGAAGTCGTTGCACCACCAGAACAACTGGTTCGGTGCTCTTCGTGTGAGGTGCCACTGGGCACACCACCTTTCAGCGCAGCCACTGCAAGAGGAGCACTGCTGCAAGATGTGTTGCATCGCATGACATCGTTGTAAGCCGCCGATCGATAGGTCGAAATAGAGAGGGGGTTGGTAGGAGGAGGGATAAAGATAGAAGATAGAGAGAGGGATAGAAGGGAGATGGAATTATGGTTTTGTTGTCTGGGAGTTGGAATCGTGGTGTGGATGGGTGTTTAATTTTATTTTTTATAAAAAAATAAATCATCAAAATTTTAATTATCTTCTGATAAAAAAAAAAAAAACACACACACACACACACACCTTGTAAATCTTAGGGTGTGTTTGAGCCACATTATTTTGGAAGAATGTATTTTAGAATAGTAGATTGATAGAGAATGTGTGGTTGAAAAAGAAGGAAAAATTATTGATATGATAAAAAATATTATTTTATTGAATAATGTGTGGTTGAAAATGAGTAGAAGAATGAAAATGAAAATTTTAATGTGTACCAACATGGGCTTAATTTTGAATTGGTAAGTTTAAAATTCTAGTTGCATGCAATTTCCATTTCTTTTTGTGACGTGTCATGATGTAATCAGTCCTTAAATTGCCTCTACCTCGTTTGGTCAAGTGTTCTTGTTTCTTAAACCTACCACAAGAGGAAGCAACAATCGTGCCGACGGAGAACCTCACATAGTTGTTGAGTAAATAGAGAAGGTTACGAAAAACCCAATATCGTTTAATGCACAGGTGAGTGTGCATTAAAATGGTATGAACAACATTTATAGGGTTGGTGAAAGGAACAAAACATTAGATGTCGTTGCATAATAGGAACCATTCAAATAAGATTCATGTATTAGGCAGCAAGCTTGTTCAATTGTGTTTCTCAAGAGGGTCCATTTATTCTACTGTAGTACACTTATTCACAACCTTGGGACCATAAAAAAAATACAACATGATCTCAATTATAACAATAATTCTCTTTCATAGGTTGGAGAAAAAATTGGAAGTATTATGCATAAATTTTAGGCAAATTTGCAGTCACAGTCCTCAAACTTTCACAAATAAAGCAAATGGATCTCCTATAAGTTTAACACATACGAGCATGTGATGATTATATTGACGGTTTCCATCCGATGGGGCCAATGTGCACTGAGAATGAAAGTTTGGAGACATAAAGGCTGTAAAAATTTGGTTAGAGTACTTTCTTTGTAAAAGTTTGGGTACCACTGCAAGAAAATTTCCTTAATTTTTAATACCGTGTATAATATTTCACCGGGTTAAATCCACCAATGGCCACCCAACTTTATCCTTAGTGCCACTATGACCACCCAATTTGATTTTGTTTCATCATGACCACCAAATTTCTTTTTACTATTTTCACTAATTTTAAAAGGGGTAAAATTGTAATTTTATTATATATATAAAAAACAAAAATAAAATTTTTTTTTTTTAAATTTTAAAATCAGTTATTTTAAAATATGTTTTTATTTTATTTTTAAAAACGTTTTTTAAATAAATTTTAATTTTATTTTATTTTATTTTATTTTTTTAAGGAACTTTTTTTAAAATTAAGTTTTTATTTTTTTTTAAGTAACATTTTTTAAAATAAGTTTTTATTTTTATTTTTAAAAAATTTATTTTATATATATAATGCAAAGTTACCGTTTTACCCATTTTAAAAGTAATGAAAATAGTGAAAAGAAGTTGGGTGGCCATAATGAAATGTTATATGGAATTGAATGGTCATAGTAAAACATTATATGAAATTCGATGACCATGGAGAAATAAAATAAAATTGGGTAGCCATTGTGACACTAAGTATAAAGTTGGGTGGCCATGATGAAACAAAAGCAAATTGGGTGATCATGATGATATCAAGTATAAAGTTTAGCCATTGATGGATTTAACCCTATATTTCACCTGATAAGTTTTTTCATAAGGGAGCCAGTCTACATAAAGCCAGTGGTCAGGAATTTCAGAAACACTTCTCAATATTCAGGTCTACTATATACTACAAAGAGAAGTGTGTATTTGTGTGTGTTTTACCTGTTATGGATTCACCAACTATAATCAAAACCCTAAAGTACAATCCCCCCCAGAAGCCTATGTTTAGTGCTGTAGATACTTCTCTTCATTACAGATCTTTTGTTCAAGAAAATATTTTTACAAATGCATCTTTTTCTTCCTACCCTAAACCTAAACAGAATTCCCCAGAATATGACACTGAGATAAGCATTTTTGATGCCCAAAAATACTTCAGTGAAAGCAATGATCCAAAAGACAGTAAAAGACTGTCTATAACAAATCAGAAAGATGCGTCAGAGCCATCGGATGCAGTGCCAATTCCAAGATTGTCATCAGCTTCTTCAGTTGATGGATGTGGAAGGAATTTTCGCACACGATCATTCCAAGCTACGCCTACAGCCTCGTCTGAGGCCAGTTGGAACAGCCAGACGGGGCTTTTGGAGAATCCCCAAGGTTCTATTTCAGTTAAGCTGAGGAATTTTCCACCTGATCATAGCCAGAAAAGAAGTTCTAATGCCAAGAAATGGATTTTTGGGAGAAAATGTTGCTGTAGTGGGAAAAAATGTGTACAAGTTAAAGAAGAAAGATCCGACTCGGATCGTGTTACGTATGCAAATAATGAGAGCCATAAGTCCAGAGAGAGTATAGCAGGAAACGCAAGAAATATGTCACTCAAAAATTCAGTTCCAAATGAAATGAGGGAAATGCAACAAAAAGTGACATCAAATCCTCCAAGGATATCATCAGAGAATCATTTTGCATCTACCGCGGCTTTTCCACAACGCATATTAGCACCAGTAAGGCCGATTGGTGATGGCACGGGGGGCTTTTCTTTCCCGATTTTGAGCCCTTCATGCCCGGTTACTAAGTCTACTTTTAAAGGAATAAGTTCCAAACCAATTAGTCCATTAGAAGATCCACCTCGTGACTCTTTGGAAGTTTTCCAACCAACGAGGAAATCAATTTCAAGAAGTCCAATGGATCCTCAACGAGGTCCGCTTGGAGGTTTTACAATGCCGGGAAGCCCCATATCTCGAGTTGAAGCCACAGACGACGATGTGGGAAGTGATGCAAGTTCAGACTTATTTGAACTTGAAAGCTTTTCTACTCAGACAACATCGTATCCAATGTATCGTAGGAGGGATTCACTTGATGACAATCCTACTTTCAATCCAAGAAGATTTGCATCTTCTAATGGCAGTGAAAGTACTTTTTACGGCCGGAGAAGTCTGGATGAGCCTCAGACTCCAAGCATTGCAGCAACAGAGTGTTATGCACCAAGTGAAGTCAGTGTCGACTGGAGTGTCACCACCGCTGAGGGCTTTGACAGGGCAAGTTTAACCAACTTCTCCATCTCTGCCTCAGAAATTGGAAATGTAGCATTTTTAAGGCAAAGATTGGCGGAGAAAAATGGTGAAGCCGCCTGCAGCAATGGCGCTGGTTGCAATGAAGCCAGCAAGAGGAAAGGGAACGGGTTGTTGAGCTGTCGACATGAGAAGGCAGTGAGCGTGGGGCCGCAGCCCTTAAAACTCATGCCAGAGGGCCCACCGTTGCCACTGATTTCCACAACAGGCCACATGAATGGCAGGCCACGTAAAGCAAATAAGCCACCACTTGCAAGTTCTTACTCTACTGGCTTGTCACTTGCTTTTGCTGCATGAGATTTGGAATGCCTTATCAATAGCATGAGCACACGTCTTTCTGTTCATTCAGAATGTCTTTTTAAAGTCTTTCTAAAGTTTTTATGGAGTTTCAACGTGTGTAATAATTTATGAGCTGAGGGTCAATTTATTGGATATTTGTTTTTGACAAGATTGGATTTTATTATTAGTTATTACTGTTGAAATTTTTTGTCTTGATTCAAGTACTCTAGAATTGATGGAAGGGATAAGATTCTGAACTCTAAAAATACCAGCCTTTTGAACCATGTATATTTTCTGTTAAATTACCAATATTTTACAGAATATCAACACAAAAATCTTATTTATTATTAGAGACTATCAGCTGTTCAAGAATTCATGCTTGGATAGTTCATACCATCCGTACAGACTACAGTGTTTTAATCTAAAATTTCAATTCTTCCACTCTGAATTTGTTGATTTCCTGGAAATTTGCACCGTCAACATAAAAATCTGAGGCCAAATTTTCCATGGTATGGAGAATCAAAAGATTAATTTCCTACGATATCAACAAATTGACAAATAATCCTATTGCTGTTTATAGAGTTCCTACACACAAAAGAAGAAACTCGTAAATATGTTTAGAAAGAATTAATCGCATTTCTTGAATGATAATTAAAATAGACTCCCTAAAAACAGGTCACCAAAAGTAGAAAGCATTCTTGCAGAATATTGCATATCAATGGAGTCATCAAGAATACATCAAAACAAGCTCTTGTTGTTTCCTAGTGCCATATGGGGTTTAAAGAACATCCCTTCCATGAAAATATAGCAACGAACTCTCCCAAGAAGACAGGGTATCAAATGAATCAAAGAGAAAATTAGAGGTAAAACTGGTACCCCTTCTTATTTCGAAGGTAGCTGGTCATCTGCATTCATGGGTGTGAACATCTCTGATCTTCGAGCCTCCAACAGAATGATTATAACCACTGGCAAGGAGAGAGAATGGGATCAGGGTCTGGAATGAACAGATGATGATGACATGTGAACAATTTAGATCACAAACAATCACTCCTCTTAAATCGTCAAGTTTTTCTTTTACCGGCGGGCTAATATAGTTAAGGTATATTACTAAGGAACTTGGATAAACCTATGAGGAAATGCACCCCAATTCTCCAAAAGAAAATATCAGAAAGATAGTACAGTAGACATTGAACAAAATTAGACAGTACCCTTTGAACATTCTCAATGTGGATTGCTGCCCAAAATTCATAATACATCTTGATTCTTTCATCTTGACGATACCGGTTAAAAGTAAAAACTTAGTCGAGTCATCAAAGACAGGTCAAGTCACATAGGAAAACAATCCGCATGGGAGCTTACAATACGAAAACCATGTGAAGAAAATCGCACTACTGTATGCAACACTCACCAAATAATGCGCACTCAATCAAAATGGCAAAAAGAAGGCTGTACTCAGATTCAAATCTTCTGATAAAGACACAACTTTCAGTTAAATAAAGTTCTTTAAAATAAAAAGTAAGCGTCCAATAAAGATACCCACGTGATGATGAATGGTGAAAAGTAAACTTTCTTTTAGTCATCGAAGATAGGGCAAGTTGAATATGAAAACAATTCACATGGGAGCTTATAATATGAAAATCATGTGAAGATAATTGTACTACCATACACAACAATCTCACCAAATAATGTGTGCTCAATCAAAATGGGGAAAACAAGGCTGTCCTCAGATCCAAATATTCTGATAAATCAGTTAACTAAAGTTCTGTAGAAGGGAAAAAAGAGAAAGTCCAACAAAGACACCAAGGCTAAATCCTAGAACAGTCTTACAAACACATGATCTGGGATTAAAGGAAGGATCACAGAGAAGCTATTGTCAGACAACAAAATTGAAGAGGATAAATTACCTCTGCCTGTTGTTTATCATTGTCAAAGAGCTATTCGAGCTACACTTCTTCTCAACAACTCTTGATGACCGATAGCGGTAATAGATAAATTGAATCATTATCTGACCAAGAAATTAAGGAATAGCGAACATTTAATATAATATACAGTAATCTGCCTACACAGATCATTCTTTATGTTCAAGATGGATTGCACACAATCCCAGAAAACAATATAATATAATCATATATTAAGAATATAAAAACTCTAGCGTAGACGTGCAATGAAGGATACAAAAGTATCAAGGAGCACACACCCTCCTGAATCCACCAGCCATGGGAGATTCGGTCTTATCTTCGACCACTTTAAGCTGCTAACTAGTATACTACAGAACAACAAACACAAGATCAGAACTAATTATGAATTAGAAATGGAGATTCCTGTCTGGAACTTGTTTCTTAAGAATAAATGAAATTAGATAATGTACAAGTTCAAAGAAATCAAATGTTGGAAGGGCAAGGTATAATTCAGCAGTGAAGTTTCTTACCTTGCAACATATGTAGCATTGCCAAGAATAGCAAAGACAAACATTAGCGGATTCAGCCCCTGTACATCAACCATAATGATATATTCACTGATGAACAAGTCCTTCATGATTAAAAAAAAAAAGAACGTATATAATAAAGTACATACACACATCAGACATTATTTCAAATTTAAATGCACGTGTCTAGATGTTACAATGGTCAAATATTTAGGAGTTAGGACGCAATGAAAAGGAGATAACATTTCCTCTTTTTGTCCTTTTATCAAAACTGACCTCAGCATTTCCCCTTCTAATCTGCAGAAATTGAACAAAAACAACTAAGTTAGATGCAGGTAGCAACAAGATTATATAATAAAGAGCCAAGGTCACTCAATTTTTGAGAGGTAGTCATGCACTTAATGATATTATGACTATCACAAATACTATGCTTACATTTAGGTAAATCTGGGGAAGACGTCCGCCCAAGTAGATAGCTGCCATTCCCCAACCAAGGATTGATCCAATCTCTCTTCTCTTTGAGACTGAAGTTCGTTGTTCAAAATCCCCAGTCACCTGCAATTATATATGCCAGCTTTTATTCCAATATGCTTCTAAATAATAAAGAGCCAGTACCACTTCAAGAATGCAACTTCCAATTGTACACGAAATCGTTGACTCCATCAGATAATCTTTGCATTTATATACAGATTGCATATCAAAAAACCATTTCAGAGTAAGCCACATAGGAAAACCTATGTCAATAAAAATCCACAAAAAGAAAATTCAAGGGAAACAAAAATGAATCAAGACGATGAGTTGTAGTTTGCATAAACCAAAGCAAATTATCATCACAAGCAGAAATTAAATATTATTTTTTCATTACCTGTAGAAGTTGTCTTCCTACTTGCAACACGACACCACTTGTTGGATTTTGAAAAATCATGTTATATCTACTGGTTTCTGCTTGTTGCAGGTTAAGACCGCCAATGAAGAATGTCATTAAGGAAACCTAAAGTAAGAGAAAGTCAAAACCTAGATCCAAGAAAAGGATAGATGGCGATACTGACTATTTCTAGTTTTAGCTACACTGCAAAAGGCTCACCACACACAACATGGTTTTCGTCTTCGCAGGAGGTACGGATAGTGTTGACCTATCTTGACCAAGCAATGGCTCTCTGGCACCAAGATGTTCAGCATCGGGAGTTCTTTGAGGTGGGAAAGATCCTGCAGTAGGGGTATGACTAATTTGAAGAGATCTTGCTGACCTGACAAGCACACCATAGAGAGAGAGAGAGAGAGGGAAATTATGAGCAAAACTCAGAATTTCTACAGATATAGGAGGAATACACGAGGAATAATCTTTCTATAAATCCATGTTATAAAATGTTCAATTTCTGTTCAAATTCATCCAGTGATATGGAATGCCACTCCAAAAAGCATTGTCAAAACTTTTCTTCCTTAGAGATTAAATTGTAAACAATTTTACGTATACACGAGGTAGTGGTGTCAAACACTAAAATCTCTGCATCCTAGACTATATTATATAATCCAAAGTAGCCATGCTTCTTATTTAAACAGAAAGACAACAATTTCTCCCTTCATTTTCATGGAATCCGTAACTTTAAGCCCATGTTTGATGCCTATTAAAAAGAGTTTTTTTTTTTTTTTTGGGAAAATGAGTTTTGGAACAGTGATTTCTTGGAAAATGTGTAGTTAAAAAGTATTAAAAAAATTTAGGTTTACGTGCAAAATAAGTTTTAAAAAAATTTATAGAATGGTACACAATCAGGGGCTAAATACGAAGAATGAAATGTCTTCGCAGCTGCCTAGCTTGAGACTAAGTAGCTAGCTCTTTCAAAACGCACAAACAAAAGATCATCAGGTCAATGAACTCTTAGTTAAACGGAAAAAGGCAGGTCTACTGCAATATATATAAGTAACTAAATCGAAATTTCGTTCGCAAGGCTATGTTTGAGAGAGAGATGCTCTGAACACAAACACTCCTCATTGCATAGATTGCCCAACACTTATTGGATACCAACACTGACACCCAACATACCACGCCACATGTTCAGTGTATTATATATCTTTTAAAATTACCGATGACACTTCCCCAACACCCTTGAGTACATGCCGACACACTGAATGGATGTCCTAGTGTTCAAGATTTAATAATTTATGATAAATGAGACAACCATTTTGTAAATTCGAAACAAATATTTGATAAATTTTTATTTAATTAAATATTTGTGATTTTTTTTTTTAAACATGAGAAATCATTACAAACATTGTGTCAATTTTTCTTTAAATCAATCCCATGCATTTCTTTCCTTAGCACTAGTAATAAATAGCACAACCCAACGTTCTCTTAATACAACAAATAGTTGCACCTCTAATTCAAAAGATTTCATTGGCAAATATTAAATCAAAGCTAGGAAAATAAGCTAGTTATACTAAAAATAAAAAATTACAAAATAAAGATATAATATATAAATGTACAGTTTTGGAGAATTTTAATCGACGTGTCTATGTTGGCACATCCTACTATTTTGGAAAGTCAAGGGTAAAAGTTCCCGTGTACGTAAGGAGATATGTTCTCAAATATTATACATCAAATCACATTACATAGTTTCTGATGTAAAACAAAGCTACAATTGGAGCAAAACTAGAACGGTAACAATCTTAAAAATATCGGAGGGCAACTATTCCCAAAAAAAGAGAAGTATTTTCAGGGTTGAAGTACACAAATATTGTCCAGTCATGAAGTTTCAGTTTCCTACTTTCAGGACATTTCGAAGGAATGTGAAATTGGTAACCACACGAGGAATATAAATAATCTTGAGGAAAGGAGCAACTAGACTGTGCTAAATCTAACTTTTCTGTTGAATTTCTACATGCAATGATATACTTCTATGCGTGCATGAGTTTGAATGTAAGTATTTGGCACACATATGCATGTATGGTCACCTGTTTCTTAATGAGCTTACTACAAAATCATACTTCTGATTAGTTCATGCAATTCACATGCGAGGAGATCAAGGATTTTTCAGTTGTAGATAATTATTTATAGAACACCCAAAAAATCTGTGTTACAAAGATTCAAGGAAGGAATTATTTACATGTAATAAAGATCTTCAGGGGAACTATCATGAGAAATGGCTGGAAGAGGAATAGGTGAGCTCAGAGCATTTGCCAATCTCTGTGCATTGTCGATTTGTATATTATCAATTCCATATCTATGATCCTTTTTTTCGACATCTCCGGCTTGTATAACCTTAATATGCATTACAAAGACACACTCATTAGATGGGCACCATTAATGATATAGAACTGAAAGTTAAGAAAACAAGTGCAAGATTCTGTTGTCTAATAGCTCCAAGCTTCTTGAGAAATATCATCCAGACGTATAGAGTATCTAACAAATAACAACCACGGAACCCAAAACATCATATAACAGGTATCATGAATTCAAACCTCAAGCGTTTGTCTATTGCATTTCAATCCATGATAAATATGGCCATAATATATGGCTTGTGCAGCAAGAATCAGAGTAGTTACTGTATATAACTGCAAGTAAGAGAAGACAATGATATTTATGAAATAAATCTGTTGTTAACAAATGAGAATCGGAAATTTTACATAAAAAGAATGATATCATGAAAACATTCTTACCACTGCCAGGTAGTATTGTGTTGGAAGCTGTAAGACATGAGAATCAGTTAGTGATCTGTAACATACTTCTAAGAAAGAGGCAAAGGATGAACAACTTCATAACTAAATGACTACTCGTACAGAATTCAGAAGGTATTGGCCTTACCTAGTACTTTAAGATCTGCCACCTAAATTTCTATTGATAGGGCTTATGTCAAAGTCCATTGACGTTGAAATGATAGTTTGGAAATCGAAAGTCCCTATCTGGCCTCTAATAAAGAAGAGTAAAACATTTTACTAATATTTTCATTTCATCAAAAATTGATTATAATTATTAGCCTCTTTATTCATGTCATGTTCCTCTGCTCCATTCTATTTTCTTTCTCTCTCTTGTAACTAAGTGATTTGTATTGATCAAAAAAACATATTAGAATATCCAATCGAGTATCGAAAAGCTAAAACAAAAAAAAAAATTCATGTTCTTAACTTCGACAAGACAAACACCCTCATACATAAGATCATAAAATCTAGATAGGTGGTCAGAAACTTAATTCAGTAGTTCCAACCATTTAGGCATGCAAACACGTTAAAATGAAAAAGTTGGCATCTTGATGAAAAAGTCGAGCAGAAGACAAGTTAGTGAGTTACCCCCATTTCTTTTAAAAAAAAAAAAAAACAACACACAGAGAGAGAGAGAGAGAGAGTAAATATAAGGCCGTATTATTTGGAAATAAAAAAATGCATTCATGTTATTATAATAGAAGAATAAACTTACAGTAGCTGGTTCTAGTGTGCAGCCAAAAAGGTTAAGAAAATCTCTGCAGAAGAAATTATAAATGGTATAATTAGTAATTAAAACTGTATATACTTATTAGGAAACACAACTGATAGTTAAAGAAAAAATTCAACTTTCGTGGCTATCATAGGGACCTGACCGAGTAATCCAAAGCTAAAAAATGTAGTTTTTCCTGGAAACTAAGTAAGTGATTACAGAGCTGCTGACTATAGTTCTTACACAAGTTCAATACAGGAGTTTTACGATGTAATAGGAAAGATAATCTTGTTTAAAATACTAGCACGCTTAAATAAATAGAATCAGAGAGCAACTTTAAATCCCATCTCCACCTTTATCATATATTTTTGCAGTTGCATTATGGTCTGAAGAGAAGCTGATAACATCAATAGTATTGAAAATTGGGTAGCGGAGGGGAAGGAAAAGAGAAAAAGAAACGAAACATCCAGAGAATCATGATACTTTGCTCAATGTAGAATTACATATTTGAATATTTCAAATTCTCCTTTTAATTAAATGAAATCCTAAAAATGAGTATTCTAGTATTTCCTTCATCCATATAATGCAACCTTAAGTAAACCCTGGACACTCGTCTCGTTTCAAGTATTAAAAATTAATCAAATACAAGGCATCACAACATGTGTATAGAGAAGCTATACTAGAACTTTTTCAATGAAAATTGATGTGACGAAATCATATTTCTTCATGATGTTACTTAAAACAATTAATATGTGAAGCCAAACTTTGTGAATTTTCAGAGTTGGCTCCTCATCTTCCGTTAATGAAAGGGTGCCAACATCTTGTGAAAATTAAATAAAGAATATAGTAGATCATGCTTTGCCTACTATTACAACCTAAGTACTGCAGTAAAGAAAAAAAATTAAAAAGACGAAGAAATATATGTATTACCCAATTACCCATGTTAACAAAAACAAGATAGAGAGTCCATGGGTAGACTTCTGATTGTAATTGGTGATGATCTGGGGTATCTCAGCCACAGTCCAGGCCATCACACTTAACAGACCCAATGCCAAAGAAACTCCATCGTTTGTGCTGCAAAGACAATAATCCACATATTTTTGGGCCCATTGGGAGCAGTTTTGATCTGTAGGACACATTACTCGTGAAATTTTCATAACCCCCATTGCAAAAGCTTCCTTCAAAAACCTCTTCCCAAGTATTTACAACGTCTACAAAAACGAAAATGGTAAAGAAAAAATGATAAATATGGAATGTCCAGATGTGTATTCAGCGACGATAATTTAAATTAACAGGTGACGATAAAAGGAAAAAAAACAATCGCATTCGTCATTCATAGTAACTCCATTGATTGATACGAATAAAAGGGATCATGGGATTTGATGAATTTTTATTTCTGTGGAATTTATACATTAACATTAAAATCATGGCATACTGGGGATTTAGAGTAGTATAAAAGATTTAGAGTGCAAAAGTGATAGAAAAGCTTACCAAGAAGAAGGTATTGCTAATTTTCATACACGCGTGGTAAATGTAGGATTTTATGCAGGCAATTTCCAATGAGAAAGAGAAGGGAGGGCGGAAGGATCTTGAGGGCGGCGGGCGGTGGTGGTTTCTAAGGCGTTATGGCGTAGTAGATTGAGGTGGCACAAGAAGACGCGGCGGAGTTTTAGACTTTACGTGAACATTCCACTGGTTTAAAAACTGATAACAATTGTACTAAAAGAAAAAAAAAATGTTTAGAACTTTGATTGAAGGGTGATTAATAAAATGCTCATAATTAATTATTATTATTATAAACGTTGTTTAAAATTAGAAAATTTTAATAAAATTTAAAGATTATAACAATTATAAAAGACTGAATATTAGGCTTTAAACAACTCTAGTACTTTGCATGAAGACATATTACTAACCTTTAAACTTCCTCTTTGAAGGGGAAATGATATAACAGTTTTGATCTAGGCCCTGTTTGGGACTGATTTTCCTCCCCCACAAAATTGATTTTTGTGCCGTTTTCTCTGACCGTTTCTCACACAAGCAGTAGCCGAAATCTCTGAATTGTTATCGTTACTGGGCTTCAACGATCAAAAAATGGATTTTAATGAAATTTTAATCAATCCCAGACATATTCCTAATATCACGATGGGTATGGATTATAATGTTCGTCGTGGACGTGGCAACATCGGATGTTGTCAAGTCTAAGGCGAGCATTATAACTGATGTCCACCGTGAACATTAGATCATCATTCATCAGTTTTGAATGACATCAATTCATTAGTGAATGATAACATATATTCAATTAAAATATTAAAATTTACTATAAATTAATCATCAATAAATTATTATTGATGTTTAGCATAAGTTAAGGGTCCGTTTAATATAACTTTTGAAATAACGAGGTTCGACTCAACTAACACCTAAAGGAGGTGAACATGTGTTTATGCGAAATTAAAGATTATGTTCGACCTTACGTGTGGAATTATACAATTAAAAGCAACAAGTCACTTTTTAATTGTTTCTAGATGGTTAAACAAACTGTCCAATTATTCTAAGTTGAATTGACGCGTCTGTAATAAAAAAGCAATAAATAACACCGATATTGATGACAGAGAAACCCTATTGGGTAAAAACTCCGGGACCAAGTCAATTACCTCCACTATAAACGAATCAACTTACAGCACTGTCAAACTCGATTAATTCTAGTGTTTTTTGACCTCCTGACTGTAATCACTAAAGCACTCATGGACTGCATGCTCATGTAGCAACTCCCGACCTTCTGAATTCGTCTATCTCGTGTGGATTAATGAGAATTCCTTATTCTCTAACGACCGAAACTCTGGTCACCTTCCTTGAGCTTCAGAAATCTGACAGATGTTATGGAAGTAATTGTTCTAATGTTTGGTTTATGTGAGGATGATGTTTTCCAAAGCAATAATCAATTCAAAATGATAGTTGAACTCTAGGAATGATGTGGAATGATATGAAGAATGCAATGGCGACGTCCATACATATAGTAAAGAGGTTTTGGCCAGTATGGACAAGATAAAAACCTTGAAAAATAAGAATTAGGTTTTCTCGGAATACACTGTCGCTCGGACAAGAGCTCAGTAATAAGCGAGCAACAGTGAGTCTCGAGCGACGACGGGCGACGCAGCTTCTGTTTTTACCGCTCGAGCATCAACTGTGCGATTGGCTAGTGAAAATGCAGTGACTTTTACTCCTTTGTTCCATACTCGAACCCTAGGACTTCTAACTTACTATTTGACTTTTTGACTTTTAAAAATTCTTTTACAATAATAGTTTTATCAAACGATTGCCAACAACTTTAAAATCTAACAACTTTTAAAAAGTTAAAAGGTATTTTTGAGATTAAAAAATTATTTTTAATATATTAGAATAACTTTCTTGAAGTGCTCTATTTGACTAGAAGAATTTTTAGATAAAATTGATCTAAGATAATTTTCTACAAGAAGCAGAAGCCTTATCAAAAGAACGCTAGACATGAATCATGATGCTTAATAAATCATTTTATAAATTTTTCAAATGGATGATAAATTTAATAGCAATGGACCTTTGTAAACCGAGGTCATTTGAGATTGTGAAGAAAACATTCTGTCTAAAATAAATTATTAAGCTTTAATTCGACTAATCTATAAATTATTTGTAAATGATCAAATTTTATTTTCAATCACGCATTTCAATGACTTCACAAATATTATCCACTTACCTATCATATGGTTCTATTTAGTTATAAATTAAACCGTTAATGAAGGTTAAATATTTAGATTAAAAATACAAAAATATATACTTGTTATCAATGAAGTAAAATAGAATAAAATTAAAGTAATTAAAATGTTCTTGAATTTTAAAAAATTAATGTTATTTAACTAAACTACTCCTGATGGGTTTAGATAACGCTAACTAGTTGAACATTTTAAATAAGATTAACATTGAAGAGTCTAAAACACTCCAAATACGTTTGATTGCGAGTATGGAACTTGTATGAAAAGAAAATAAATTTTAGGCAATTTAATTGTCTAGAACTTATTTGCATAGAAATTATTAATTAAAAGTGTTTGATTGATTTAATTTTCAACCTATAAAATATTATACTTGTCCTTTTTTTTATTGGTGAGTGGATGAAAGAGAGAGAGAAAGAGAGAGAGAGAGAGAGAGAGAATTACCTGAAAAATAAAAATCACACCTCTTTAAAGTTTAAAGAAAATGTTTTCCTTGTTTTTGAGGAAAATATGATACATGACCAAAAGTTGAAAAATATTTTTTATGAAAAAAATGTCAATCAAATACATCAGAAGTAATAATTTGAGTAGAAAAATGATATTTTTCATTCGAAAATAAGTCAATCAAACACATTCTTGGAGCTCGTTCAATATATTTTTCACCTGTGCTTTTGCTGAAGAATTTTTTGAAAAAATTCCATTAAGATGGCTTTTTTTTTTTTTTAAATTAAAATTCTATTCCAATTAAAAACTGTCAAAAGTATTACTCAAACAAATTGAAAATGCACTCTTAATAGTTAAATATTACATATTTGCCGTGAATTTTGCAATTATAAAGTAGGGAAAAATGAATTCGAGAAAAAATCATAGAATCACTCCTCTATTAAAAGGAGCATCCTTGAATTCACTATTTATTTTTGTCACGTGAATTTTCACACTTGCCATGTTCTCATCCGATTTCACTATAGTGACTTGGTGTTATTTGTTGGCTAATTGTTATTTCAATTTCATTTGAAGGCGACAAGAAGTTCTCTACCTACGTCGCCAATCATTTTCTTCGGTACGTACAATGTTACCTAAATATTGAAAGTTGATTCCACTGCCTAAACTTGTTCCTAGGGGTGGGCGCGGGTCGGTTCGGTTCGATTCGGTTTGATTCGGTTCGGTTCAGACATTTTGCCCAACCCTATATACATCACGAAGTACATCACGGTGTTCACCCTCTCACATGGGGGTGGGACCCACTTAAATAAAAAAAATATTTTATACAAATGGGTCTCACCCCCATGTGAGAGGGGTGGATACCTTGATGTACATATTTTAATGTACAAGTAGATTTATCCAAAATGTATTTTAGTAGTTATCCAACTTGGCCTAGTGTTAATACTTCTGAACTTCAAAATATATTCCAATAGTCACTGAATTATGCATCGTGTTATCGATCCATCGCTCAAATGTTGAAATTCGTTGAACTAATATCAGTTGATCAAATCGACCTCAATTACCTTGACACTAATTCGAACATTTTTGTACTTTTATGTAATTTTTCTTTGTCAATTTCTTTCATTGTTCCTATTCTTTTTTTCAATCTTTTTATGCGAAGTTCAAGATACGATGAACTGATATCAGTTGATCAAAAAATTAAACGTACATTTGGACAGTTGCCGGTGAAGGGGATATGCTAATTGGGGATTTAATGAGCAAATCATTCAGAACCAATTTAACATTGTGTATCTTCCATTTAGGTAGAAAAGCTTTCAGTTGAAGACGAATGTCATCCATTTATTTCAGAATGGACATCGTCAAAATTCTATTTTTATTCGATCTACAGGTCTCTGATTATCTATTTCCTCTTTTTTTCCATTCATTTTCTTTGATTTATTCTTTCATAGAGGTTGATTTGAGGGACTTAATAATTGAATTTAAAGATATATCCCTATGGTCACTGAATGTCAAGTGTTACCTTTTAATAACTGAATTTAAAAATGTATCTCAATGATTACTGAACTTTATCAAGTGTTACTACTTAATAATTGAACTTAAAAATGTATCTCAATGGTCACTGAACTATGTCATGTGTTACTTATCTACTCGAGTAATGGATGTGTAACACAGTGCATAGTTCAGTTGCCATACTAATACATTTTTAAGTTTATTTATGAAGTGTCAACACTTGGCAAAGTTCAGTGACCATCAGAATATATTTTTAAGTTCAGTTATTAATTAGTAACACTTGTCAAAGTTCAATAATTATTCAAGTAATTAACCCTATTTTAATAGAATATTTTTAAGGGAGAATTGCATTTGGGGCCCAAACCTTTTAAATTATTGCAGATTATACCCAAACCTTTCATTTTTGCAGCTGAGGTCCCAAACTTTTCATCTCAATTGCAGCTAAAGGCATGTGGACAGAATCCGTCTATTCCTTTGTTAGATGACAAAAAAAAATAAAAAAAATAAAAATTTTGACTCATTTTGACCAATTAACTGGAGTAAATGGTCAGATTACTATTCCTACTTTTAAAATCAAAATGGCAGTTGTGCATGTACATTTGCCCCAAATTGAATGGGAAGGATCAATGTACAAACCACTCTCTTCCACAATGGGTTCACAAGAAACCCACGACTCCGAAGATAATCCCCTAGAAATTGCTTGTCATCTTAGAGGATCCCTCCCCGCGTCCGAATATGGTAAGTTTTATACTATTTTGTTGATATTTTTTTAATTTCATTGACCGAACTAGCATGAAATGTTCAATCTTTGGGCACGAAGTATGAGCATTGAACATGGTTCTCATTTGCTTGTGTATAGATATTGTGTTCAAATTTTGTTTTGACTATTATCGCTGCAATGTTCACCAATGTGGGCATGTTTTCTCTATATCAAAATTTTAATTTTTTTGGGCAAGTGACAGAGGAATAGACGGATTCCATACACATGTCCTCCAAATGCAATCGAGGTGGAAGGTTTGAGACCCTAGCTGCAAAAATAAAAGGTTTGGGGTATAATATGACGTAATAATTTGAAAGTGTTATGGTTTGATCCAAATTCTGTGTGATTTGGATATTTGGTTTGTTGGAATTCCATGTGATTTGGGATTTGAATGATTGGAGGAAGTCTATGGTACTTGGGTTTGAAGAATCTTAACTTGAGGAGATTAAACNTGGTTTGATCCAAATTCCATGTGATTTGGATATTTGGTTTGTTGGAATTCCATGTGATTTGGGATTTGAATGATTGGAGGAAGTCTATGGTACTTGGGTTTGAAGAATCCTAACTTGAGAAGATTAAACTTCATTGATAATTAGGAGTTTGACTTGAAAAATGATTTGTGGATGGCAACATGTTTTGGCAAGGTTTACCCGAGACCCAGCTCCTAGGCGCTCGGAAAATTGAAGCAGAAATTTTTGGGCAGAAGTTGGGCGCCCAAGCGCTGCTACAGTAGCGCCTGCGCTGCTACAGTAGCGCCTGCGCTGCTACAGTACCTGTCCTCGTTTTTCTCTGTTTTTCCTGTTCTATCCAGATTTTTGGACTTCTTCTTCGTCTAGGACTTCAATAAGGGGGTTTATATATATAACCACATTGTATTAACATCTTAGATCATCATATAACATTCATAGATTATTCTCCTGAGATTCAACAGCATATTATATTTAG
>CAIGRT010049944.1:0-11839 GCA_903798405.1 Fraxinus platypoda | reverse complement strand
TGTGTGTATTTAATTTGGACCTCCAATTAAAATTTTAAATGCAAGTCCATTGAGATCCATTTAACTCCAACCCATTTAATGTACTATTTCTCTCCAAAGTTTTATTTTTCTGAATTTTGCCATTTTTCGCCACTTTTACATTCTTTTCTCTAATTCTTCATTAAACATATAGTTTTACCTACATAATACAATATAACATAAATTATGTGAAATTTTATCTAAAAGACAATAAAATGTCGTGCTTTAGGCTTCGAATAAGTGTAGAAACTACACTTATCAGAATCCTTCGCCCTTCCTTCTGGTAGCATAAAAGTCGATGTATACATTTTCGATTTTTTTGACATTTGATAGGAAGTGTCCAATTTTAACATCATCCAATGTATTGATAAATTACTTCTCAATAAAATAATTTTACACTCATAATTTTTCATACTTTCTAATCACACATTCTCCAAATGATAATTTTTTACAAAATTTATTATAAAAAAAACTCTAACCAAACATGGGCTTGATTCGTTGGCGTCTCTAAACGTAGGCAACAATAGCACGGACTCAAGAATTGAATATACAATCTTTTTGCTGACTTTTCTAATTCATTTGTGAATATGAATTAAAGTGTATGAAGCGAGTGCTTCTAGTTGCTTCGCTTGCTTCTGCATGCAATTTGAAGCCTTTTAACCAATGCATGCAATTTGAAGCTTTTTAACTAGCTCTTGATTAAGAGTTAAGACATTGAAAGGTAGAAATAAAGTTACGGTTTTGCTACGGGTACATCNTTTTGCTACGGGTACATCGGGGTGTACATCGGCGTGTACACCCCCCTCACATGGGGATGGGTCCCGCTAAAATAAAAAAATATTTTACATAGTGGGGTCCACCCCCCATGTGAGGAGGGTGTAGACCCTTATGTACAAATCTTGATGTACAAGTAGAATTATTGATAAAGTTAAGTGGTCATTAACCCATTTCTTTATTTCTTTTCAATCAAATAAAACACCAAGTTCTCGAAAATATGATTAGTTTCTTCTAAATTACAAAATCAGAAAGATTAAACGTTTTGACAATTATTTAATAATATTTACATTCAAACACAATAAGGTGTAGGGGTGTCAACGAGCCAGCCGAGCCGAGCAGTCGAAACTCGAAGCTCGGGTTCCGCTAGATTAAAAATGGTTCGAGCTTTTTTTTGCCCGAGCCGACTCGATTTTTTTCTTTTTCTTTTTTTAATATTCACAGCTACCTGCAAACGCAGGCAACTGCTGTCATAGCTCCTTGCGTTTTGCAGGCAGCTGAATTATTTTTTTATTTAACTTATTTTTAAAACTTGGTTGAGTTGGCTCGGCTCGTTTGGGCTGAAATTGCCCGTGACACGGGCTAGCTCGAGCTTGAGCCTTTGCCCCACGATGAGGTTTGGCCCGAGCCTCGGCTCGGTGGTTTCGAGCCACAAGCTAGCTCAACTCGGATTTCTTCTGGGTCAAGCCACGGGCAGCTTGAGCCGACGAGCCATTTTAACATCCCTAATAAGGTGTGATTTAAATTTGAGCTCCTCTTTCGTACACATTATTTCAAAATACATTCTTTCAAAACTTATTTTCAACAATATATTTTTCAATAAAATAATATTTTCATCACATTAATAACTTTTTCTTACTTTTTAACCACATATTTTCAATTATATCACTATTTAAAATACATTCTTTTCTCAATAATATCCATCAAATACATCCTGAAGACAAGTGTATACTTACAAGGTGGGATTATAATTGCTTCCAAAGAGAATATCATTTTCTTGAAGCAATTTACTACTTTATTCAAAATTATTAAACAATTTAAAAAATTTCAGCTAAATTAATGGAGTGGCAAAATGGAAATAACAAAAAAGTGAGATGTCAAAAAAGGAATTTTAGATTCTTAAAGTCTCCTAAATCACTTTGATTAAAAAACCCGACAAAAAACTCTTCGGACATTTCGACCCGCCAGTTACTGAAGTACAGCATCCCGAGATCCAAAATCTGGGCTGGAATCCTCTGCTCCGCATTCACTCCTTCTAACAATTACCCTCCAATAATTGACCGATAAATTCTTCAATTGCTAATCACGGTACACCTAGAGTCCCATGCACCTGGGCGACGTTCTGTCTCTCATACGTGCCACGCATATCTGAACCCCACTCGCACGTGCCAATCGAATCTCTCTCTCTTCTTTCACTCGGAATGTTTATCGCCTAAAAAGTCGATCTGTTTATAACATTCCCCCTAAACACCGACACAGCAATCTCCGACGTGGGTTTAAGCGGTTTGATTTTGATTTTCCGGCATCGCTTCTCATTCCCGGTGGCCGGCAGATCTTAGCGATTGTAATAAAGATGGAATCAATTTTGGCGCGAGCTTTAGAGTACACGCTAAAGTACTGGCTGAAATCATTCAGCAGAGATCAGTTCAAATGGCAGGGGCGAACGGTACAGCTTTCCAATTTAGGTAAATTTTGCTTTCATTTGCTTAATATGATAATTCTTCTTAGATAGATAGCGGAATTTATTTGGTGATGTTTGTTTTTATTTTTTTGGTAGATTTAAATGGAGATGCATTACATGCAAGTCTTGGATTACCGCCGGCGCTGAATGTCACCACTGCGAAAGTTGGAAAATTTGAGATTATTGTCAGTAACTGCTCAACTTAATTAAGCAAACAATCGAATTTCTGGATTTCTTTAAAGCTGGAAAATGCAAAAAAAATTGGAATTCTGATGATCTGGAGATTGTTTGTAATCTTCTTAGCTGTTGAATAGAATTATAATTTTGGTTATGTAAATTCCCTGGTTTTAAATTAGTATTTCTTTTTTTTATTTGATTTTAAAGCTTCCTTCAGTGAGCAACGTACAACTGGAGCCAATTGTGGTGCAAATTGATAGACTTGACTTAGTTTTGGAGGAAAGTGATGATATAGATGCATCTAGGAGCTCGAGCAGGTACATTCAATAGGCTCTACAAGCTTTTTTTTGTTGAAGATTGATTCTTATTTTCAGCAGTTAACTTGTCCATTTTCTATTCTACTGCTTGCAGCGCTTCATCGTCTACTAGCACTGCAAAGGGTAGTGGGTATGGATTTGCAGACAAGGTCAATCTCTATAATCTATTGTTACAGCATAGAAGTTTGAGTTATGATATCAGTAATTGATCTGTATTGTTGCACATACTGCATAGGTAACTCCAGATTATTAGGAATTGCAGATTGAATTTCATGGCTAGCAACACTTAATAAATTATTGCCTACTACTTATTTTTCTATGTCCAGATGTGCCCCTCACTCCCACTTTTTAAGTTTTTTACTTATTTTTAACTACTGCTAGTTGCAATATTCGGGTTTAGGTTTCCAAAAATCTTGCTTTTGAACTTGCTTATTGATCAGATTGCAGATGGAATGACTGTACAAGTTCGCACTGTAAATCTTTTACTTGAAACTCATGGTGGTGTTCGAGGCCGAGGAGGAGCAACTTGGTATTTTTCCTGTCATCTTTTGTTTTTCATTTATATTTGATTTGTTTGTGGGTAGCAACCTGTTGCTTAATAGATAGTTCTTATTCTGAATCCTGATATGTTATAGCATCTTCCCCGAGTCTAATTTTTAGTAATGAAAGCAGCTCTTCTTTGGTGGTTAACCAATGCATTGTTGTCAAAAACAAACGAAGTAAATTGGTAACCCCTATAATCAATATCATTTGCTTCATTTATAGCTAAGATAGCATCCAGCGACAACAGCAAACCTGATACCTATTAATAGACGCATCAAGCATCTATTATATTTGTCAAATTCAGAATCCATTCATAAGAGAAAATCTTGGTTTTTAATAGAGTCTTGAGTCTTAGAAAAATTTGTATTTATTTTAATAGGAGCAACTCTTGAGAAGTCACCAGTTCTGGTTTGAGGAGTTCCTGTAGAAATATTCTACATGTTATTCTGAACAAGACAGAAAAAACCGACTATGCCAACATGCTATCGAAGTCCTAGGATTTTCTTTGAGCCATTGTGTGTGGCCTCCATTTTGGGTAGAGACTTTTTTCTTCTCTAGATGTCCTTAAGTCTTATAGACAAAGTTTCATTCAATTAAATATTTTAGCGGGAATTCTCTGCAACCTGAACTCCTATTGGAAAACCATATTGCAATTTTATGCAAGTTCCAAGATTTCTATGCAAATTCTCATGCTTGTCAACTTAGCATTCCTAAATTACCCATTTAGCTAACTTGTACATCTCAAAATCCTCTTCATTTTTATGTTTTGAAAATTTTTTATAGTCTCTTCTTTAGTTTTTATATGAGGTGGAATTAGGTGGCTAGGTTTAATAGAAATCTATCAATGTAAGTACTTGAATTTAATGGTACAGATGGTGGTGGACCAAGAAGGTTTAGATGCCAGTTAAGCTCAAGGAAAACGCAGTTGAAAATATCCTAATATAACAATTTGAAGACTTTTGACAAACCTGCTAAATATGCAAAACCTACTTTATGATTTTTGTTTCTGGTTCGGGGTTGCTAGGTCCATAGATGTACTGAATGTCTTTCTTATATTTCAGTTGTACAGGAATGGTTGATGATGTGATTAAGCATTATGTAGAATATAATCAGCTTTGAGGTATCTAAAGTGAGCATCGTATTCAATGAACCAAGTTAGGGAAGAGATTTGAGAATCAAACAACCTGAAAGACAAAAAATTAGTTATCAAGTGGATAAGTCCCTCTATTTCTTAGTTAAAAAGTTACGCGAAGATAAGAGTTCGACAGCAAGGACCTATACAAAATTTTCATATACAGAAAAAAGGATTGAGAATGTGAAATGTAGGGATGTATTTTTTAGCTTATTTAAATTTGGCATTATATAAGCCAACGGAGTGGAAATAGTCATTCCATTTCCTTTATTATTATTATTATTATTTCCTATGTTTTTTTCTCTAATATTTTCCATTTCCACCAGGGCATCTCCTATGGCATCCATCACTATTCGTAATCTTCTACTCTATACAACAAATGAAAGCTGGGAGGTTATGCTCTGGAACCTTTTATACAATCAAACTTGCATTTTTTTGTTTTTCAGATGCATTTTTGTCAGAATGTTTATGTTACTAGAACTATCTCCTGAAATAGGTTGTTGATCTCAAGGAAGCAAGGGACTTTTCAAGTGACAAGAAGTTCATATATGTTTTCAAAGTAATGATGCTATCTACCTCTTATTTTTATTTGTTAGTTTTTGCTTATTTGTATCTGCATATGCTACATATGATAGAATAGAAACTAAATAAAAAAGTGTGTATGTGCATACCCCTGTTATGTGTCTACCTCTTTTCCAACCTTTGTCTGAATTCCTTTAGTATGTTTTTATATATATTGCCTGTTCACGTTCTTGTTTGTCCATCTAACTGATGCCATTTTTCTCAAGTTGAAAAATCCTTCATTTTATGTTTGTTACGGTATATAACAGTATATCTTTCTATGTTTTGGTTAACAGAAACTTGAGTGGGAACATTTGTCTATTGACCTCCTCCCTCATCCCGATATGTTTTCGGACGCCAATTTTGCATTCTCTCAGGAAGGGTCTAATAGGAAAGATGAAGATGGTGCAAAGCGTGTATTCTTTGGTGGAGAACGATTCCTTGAAGGAATATCAGGAGAGGCTTATGTATGCAACTTAACATCTGAGTAGATTCTGAAGAAACTTTTCATTTTACTGGAGAGAGACTAGTTGACCTGCTAGGAAATGCTTTAACTTTGTTATTCGTCTGGGAAATATCATCTAGATGTGTGCGAGTGACCGAGTTTTTTAAAGTTATATAACAGTGGCTGAACTTCTATGGTTATGTTCAGATCACACTACAAAGGACAGAACTAAATTCTCCACTTGGGCTTGAAGTGCAATTGCATATTCCAGAAGCTGTTTGTCCTGCTTTAAGTGAACCAGGTAAGTACAAGATTTTAATGTTCTTTTTGGTGTATTCTTGGATAATTTCTTGTTTGAAATCCTTGGTTATGCTACCAATATGTCTGCAGGATTACGGGCTCTTCTCCGCTTCTTCACGGCATTGTATGTCTGTTTAAATCGAGGAGATGTTAATCCAAATGATCAACAAGTATGAATTCATTGTCAATATCACTTCTTTGAGCATATTTTTACTACTGATAGCTGAATTATAGTAGCTTTTGACAGTATACCTACTCACTAAACCATTTCTGCCAGTTAGCTGTATTATATATCAATTGGAATTGCCTCTTTCTTGCAGCATTCTAGAGAAGCAGCTGGACGTTCTTTAGTCTCTATAATTGTGGATCACATATTTCTCTGCATAAAGGATGCTGGTTAGTTTTTGAGTCTTGAATTGCATGTAGCCTATGTTCCTCTTCCTCCATGATTTCTACTTTTTGTGCTATTGCCCTGCACTAGTTTTCAATTATTATTTTCATGGGCTATTTGGTTAGATTTTTCACCATGCTTGATTTGGACTCACCAATGCCAGACATTTCTAGTCTCACTTGTTCATGCATCGAAAATGAATGGTGTGGATGATATCCTTTTGTGAACCAGATTCTTTTTTTTTTTTAAGTTGTGGCCTAAAATTTTTTTTGACTTGCAGAGTTCCAGTTAGAACTGTTGATGCAATCACTATTCTTTTCTCGGGTAAGATACTAGAAAGAAACTCTATGTGTTCAATGACTGCAACAATGCCTGGTCATCTGCCAGCACACCCAGTCATGTCATGCATAATTATTTTAACTTTACCTGTGGTAGTCCGGACCATATACTATCTTTTTGCATGCAGGCAAGTGTATCTGATGGAGAAGATGCCAAATTCTTGACTCGGGTTATGATAGGAGGATTATTTTTGAGGTATGTGGAAATTTACTCTTCATAGATTTGATACAACTGACAAAAAGTTGGTATATATCGCGAGATACTAAAGAGGGGTTATCTGTGTTTTGGACAGCATTTTTGTTTTTTTAAATCAGTAAGACATGCAAAGTAGAATCCAGACTATAATAGGAGTTAGAATCATAAATTGTAACTCAATGCATTCTACATCTTGGGGATTTGACGAAGAATAAAACTGAAAATATCACGGGTCGAGGGACCAATGGAGCCTGAATGACAGCTTTATCTGGACTAACACATCAAATCATATTGCTTCCAGTCAAAACAGTTACATAATTAAAAAAAAAATATTATATTTATTATGTCAGTCCTACTAGAACATAAAGTTCTATTTTCGCAACATCAATTGAATTATCAAGCAACATGGTCATCATACCCTGTGATTGAAAAGTATGATGCTATCTCCTTCGTGGTTCAAAGGTCCCCATATTCTTTTTCAATGTCCGGGATTAATGTCCTCTTTCTTAAACTAGACATTTTTATTAAGAAAATGTACTTCAAATTATGATGAAAGTTGCGTAAAATACTCACCAGAAATTCAGTGGCAGTTAAAATACAGACCTTCAATTCCAGATGGAGCACGTATCTCTTACGTCCTTTACTCCATGCAGTCTACTTCTCCCAAGTGTTATCAGTTGTTGATGGCAAGGAGTTTTCTATGAAAATTGTTCTCCTGTTGATAGCAATATGAATTAGAATTTGTAGGGAACCGTTTTTGTTGGACATAGTTTCTGTAAAACTATCTATTTAAGGATAATGCTATTTTGTTTCACTTGTTTTTCATTTATGTCATAGATTAAGCCATTGCTAATTTCTATCAATTAAAATGCAGAGATACATTTTCACGTCCTCCATGCACCTTAATACAACCATCGATGCTGACTACTGCTGCTGATATCCCTAATGTCCCTGACTTTGGTATGAAATACTTTCCCAAAAGTTGAGTAGTCGGTTGGCAATTGTTTAGTCATTGATTTGGCGAATTATGTCTTCACTGTACTTTATTGTCTCCCATTGTTTTTTTTACAGGCGAGGACTTCTGTCCTCCAATATATCCTCTGGGAGACCAACGGTGGCAACTAAGTGGTGGCGTGCCTCTGATAAGTCTAAATTCTCTACAGTTCTTACCCCCGCCGAGCCCACCAACTTTTGCTTCCAGAACAGTTATAGACTGTCAGCCACTTATGGTTGGTATCTGCTTAAGGACTTTTAACTTTAATACCAATATTTAAACCATTAACCTCTTTGCTGTTATATCTCAGATTCATCTTCAGGAAGAATCCTGTCTGAGGGTATCATCCTTCTTGGCTGATGGAATAGTTGTCAATCCTGGTGCAGTTTTGCCAGATTTCTCAATTAATTCCTTCTTGTTCAATCTTAAAGGTTTAGATGTTACAGTCCCTCTGGTAATAGGAAAACCATGCCATACTGCTAGAAGTTGCAACATGCCTTTTCAAAGTTCCTTTGCTGGGGCAAGGCTTCATATTGAAGATCTCATGTTCTCGGAGTCGCCATCACTAAAATTGAGGCTGCTAAACCTTGATAAAGATGCTGCATGCTTCTGTCTTTGGAAAGGCCAACCAATTGATGCTAGCCAGAAAAAAATGTCTGCTGTAGCTTCTCTCATTAGTTTGTCGTTGGAGACCTGCAATGACTCAACTGGTGGGGGAAGTTCTCTCATGGAATCTTCAGGTTTAGGGAGATGTGTTGAGATGAAAGACTTGTGTCTTGAGGTAGCAATGGTGACTGCAGATGGAAGTCCTTTAACAAATGTCCCACCTCCAGGAGGGCTTGTTAGAGTAGGGATTGCTTGTCAACAATACTTGTCAAACACATCACTTGAGCAATTATTCTTTATTTTAGATCTCTATGCTTATTTTGGTAGAGTCAGCGAAAAGATAGCCAAAGTACGGAAAAACAACCCCTTAAAGGAAGCAAGAAACGAGTCTGCGAGTGGACCTCTTGTGGATAAGGTTCCTGGTGATACTGCTGTCAGTCTAGCCGTGAAGGATCTTCTACTAAGGTTTATGGAGTCTTCTTCTCTTGGCATTCAGGAAATGCCTCTAGTGCGCTTTACGGGTGAAGATTTATTTATCAAAGTCACGCATAGAAGTCTGGGAGGTGCCATGGCAGTTTCATCCAGTCTACAATGGGATAGTGTTGAGGTGGATTGTGCAGACACTGGGAGTAACCTTGTAAATGAGAACGACTCCTACTTAACGCCTTCTAGAAATAGTCATCTAAACGGAAATGGATGTCCTCAGTTAAGGGCTGTCTTTTGGGTGCAAAATAGAAGAATCTCTAAATCCAATGGTGATTCTTCCCTGGTACCCTTTTTGGACATAGCCACGGTGCATGTGATTCCATATAGTGCACAAGATATTGAGTGTCACAGTTTGAACGTGTCAGCTTGTGTTGCTGGTGTTCGTCTTGGTGGAGGAATGAATTATACTGAAGCTTTGCTTCATAGGTTTGGGATTCTTGGGCCAGATGGTGGTCCAGGGGAGGGTCTTACTAAAGGGTTAGAGCATTTATCTGGAGGACCTTTAGCAAAGCTTTTCAAGCCATCACCTCTGATTATTGATGGGCACAGAGAGAGTACGAAAAATAATATTCAATTAAAATGCTATTCTTCCTGTGTGCTTGATCTTTTGTGCTATTCACACTGTTTATATCTTGTTATCTGTCTTTTCACTTTCTTCCTGGTTTCCTGTTCTGTCTCTCCCTAGATGGAAGTTCAGAAGATGGAAAGGACAGCAGCCTCTTGCACTTGGGCGCACCTGATGATGTGGACGTGTCAATAGAATTGAAGGATTGGCTATTTGCTCTTGAAGGTGCTCAGGAGATGGAAGATAGGTGGCACTTTCATGATTCTGAAGATTCTTCCAGAGAAAACAGGAGCTGGCACACAACATTTCAGAGTATGCACATCAAAGCTAAAAGCAGCCCGAAGCATGTTATGGATGGAAACGCAAAACCACGTGGAAAACAGAAGTATCCTGTCGAGTTGGTTACTGTAAGATTTTGCTTAATTCTTTCTCTTAGAGATATCCATAACGATAATTGTGCCTAACATTGACATGTAGGATATGATATGATGATGGGGTCTTTTAACCAATTTTAATGACTGAAAACTTGCTTAACCCACAAATTGGTCATGGATGTTTCCTAGTGGTATTGAAATTGTTCATCTAATAGGTGGCTTAGCATGCTGCCTCTCTTTGTTTCAGTTTCCATCTCATCTTTTAACTCTATTGAATTAGAAAATGTTGATTAATTTGGTCCCAAGAAAGGGAAAAAACAAGAGAATTTTTTTTTGATTGGACAGGAATTTAATTGAGTTTTGGCTATATTTCTCTGGCCTTTGGTTTTGTGGGTTCCCGCTGGTATTCTGCTCCTAATTCAAAATTTTCCAGTACATGCTTTATCTGTTCAAATGCTTGCAGGTTGGCATGGAAGGTTTGCAGATCTTAAAACCTGTGGCTCGGAAGGAGATCCTGCGTGATGGTATTTTTGAAAAGGGTACTTTGCAGAATGGTTTGCCTGAAAAAGAAAAACATACTTTTGACAAATACGGTGGCGTAAACGTGGAAGTTGACATAGTGACTTGTGAAGAAGATGATGACGTTGATGATGCAATGGCGAAGTGGGCAGTGGAAAATTTGAAATTTTCTGTTGATCAGCCGGTAAAGAGATTTTAACTTGTCGATTTATTTCATTGTTCCCAGTTTAGTTTAGTTATAGTTTCAAGCAAGGCACTAAAATTACTTTGTTTAATAGATTGAGGCCATTGTTACAAAGGATGAGCTGCAATATCTCGCTGTACTCTGCAAGTCTGAGGTGGATTCTATGGGTAGAATAGCTGCTGGTGTCCTGCGGATTCTCAAATTAGAAGGATCCATTGGCTCAGCAGCAATCAATCAGCTAAGTAATTTAGGTGAGTGTCTCATTTCCTAAGTTAACCACCTTATTTAAAAGCTTAAAACGGTTAGAGAGGTGTCATGTGTTGCAACTAAAATATCTCTTAATGGCACTTAAAAAATATTCGAAATGAATGCTTAAAAGATCCCCTATGTATGTTTCTGCATTTACAGGAACCGAAAGCTTTGACAAGATTTTCACCCCAGAGAAGTTAAGCAGGGGCAGTAGTGCCAGCAGTGTGGGGCTTAGTCCATCGGCCAACTTGACTGGAGTAAGTAGGAATTCACGTTTGGAATCAACAGTGGCTTCTCTAGAGGAGGTACTTTTGGATTCAAAAGCAAATTGTCTCTCTCTCACAACTGAATTGGGCAGTTCAGAATCCTCTGCTGAAAAAATTAATAAAGTTAAACAACTGAGTGAGAAACTCGAGAGCATGCAGAAATTACTCAATCAGTTACGTAATCAATTTTAGATTAGATTTTTCACTCAACATCAGAAGACGGAGACCAAATGGGTTCCAAGAATATAGTTTTGCAATTATTTCGTGTATATAGTTTACATAAATATACAAGAGTGCACGAATTTGCCGCTATGTAAAATGTTTATAATAGTTCCGATTGGGGAATTTTGTGTTAAATTTAGAACACATCAAATTTTTAGCTAAGATTCAATCTTGATCGTTTATTCAAAATCGTCAAAACTCAGATCATATGGAGCGTATATGATGTCATGTTGTAGGGTCGGGAATGGTCTACTGGACTAAACAAGGATTGTGCGTTCTTATCTTCAATTTTTGTTGTTGATTCAAAATTGTCAAAACTTCGATTATATGAAGCATATATCATGCGACGTTGTAGTATTGAAAATGATCTCCTGTATTGAACAAGGATTGTGCTTTGTGAGCTTCAATTTTGATCATTGATTTGAATAATGTTGTCGTTTTATCAATAATTAGGCTCTGTTTGGTACACATTATTTTTTTCATTCTCACTCTTCTACTCAT
>CAIGRT010049934.1:0-13918 GCA_903798405.1 Fraxinus platypoda | reverse complement strand
CTTACGTTATACCTTGAAAGGAATGTATGCGTATCACTTTGATTGTTCTTATATAAGAGTTAGAAGTATAGAGATGATCTCTAATAGGTTGGAATCCAATTTTTAAGGTTATCTTCAGTAACATCTTAAGGTTCCTCTGTTCATTATTAAAATGATGGAAAAATTACCAAATAGAGATATTCAAGTGTGGAAAATTCTCATGAGGAGCTTTCACAAATAGGAGCAGGAGTGAGCTAGATTTTTCTAGGACGAGTTCAATAATTCAGAAGCTAAAGGAATAGAAATGAGGATCAGATAGACTAGTCACCTTCCAGTAAGGCCATACATGAGCCATCTTCCACCTGACACTTGATAACAAATTAAAGTTCATTTAACTGTTGGATCAAAAGCAGATGAACTGCAAATATTAATAAATGTAGACAATTAGAAGTTCAGAGCAGGAAAATACCAGCTTTTGTAATTACTAACGAATGGCTGGATATCCCACTTCAGGTAACAATATGATGCAAAGGCTCTCAAAAAGCCCACTTTAACCAGTGGAACAAAGCAGGCATTTTTAAAGATGCTCTACAGCACAAACAATTCTTCATTAGATCCAAGTTAGGGTCTCTATTGTTTAAACAATAGAGACAAATTTCTTTTTTCATGTAGTAACCAAATGCAGAATCTTCTGTAATTTCTAGAATATAATGTATATAGTTCTTCATGATGCAGGATGAATTGGAAGGAGTGGGGGTAGAGAAACTTGGACTTTCAATGGGAGCTGAACTGAACAAGGAGTGGGTGTCACAGGGGAACTGATCAAAATTTGTTTTCATGAAACCCATCTCTTTGAGAGAAACAAGTGACCTATTTCCTTGTGAAATTTGTTCTCAGTTGCGTATGTGGCTGCGGCAATAAGACTCTTCCTTAGTTGGGGGAAGAATCATTTCAGAAAATCATTGTGCAGATGAAGAATATAAGGACAAAGCAGTTAATTGAAGTAGCTGAGGCGAAGGCAAATGTCAACTGACTTTCAAAACAAGTCAGTCCGGGACTAAGGATGTAAGTGATTCTGGAAGGAAGAGTAGATGGGTTGGATAAGGAGGATGGCAACGGGACATGACATGAGAACAATGACCGCGAGAAAGGACTTTCATGAAGTGCGAATATTATATTTCTGCTGACGAACCTTTGCCTTTTTGGAGACCGGGAGAGATCTGGGACAGTGTAGAGGATAAATCATATGCAGGATCCTCGGGGGAATATGATCATTAATTTTGGTGAAGTGACCAATGATCAGAGAATATAAAGTAAAAAAAGCTGAACCCATTTGAGAAAATGTTCAGAATTTATTGCAATGAGGATGAAGAACAAGGAAGGAATCTACTCCAAAAGAGAACACAAATTTGCTACATAAACTGTCAATTGTTTTTGAACTTTCTTTTCTGATAAGAATGATTAAATGGATGATAAGAAAAAAACTATATCTTAATATAACTCATGTCTACCGATAACCCCATTAATCCCCCCCACCCCCACCAAAGAGAAATCCCTGTAATATATAAAAGAGCAAAGTTGGTTACTATTCATAAGGCATCATCAATGATGTCATGCTGACATCATATATTTAGTGTTATAACAATTTTACCCTTTTTTTTTGCTCTCTCAAGTCTCAAGCAAGACGCATTTTTCTTCTCACATTCTTAATCTATTTGTTCACACAACCTCCATACCTCTTTGATCCGTTCACCACACAACCATTCATATTGTACAAGATTTGTCATTTCTTCTTGTCTCCTTTCTATTTCTTGTTTAATTTCGCCGCTCTTTTCTATTTCTTATTACGGTTTAGTCGACAGCGGAAGGCTGGGCTTCAATTTCCGACGTTGGCTCTATCGATTTTCCTTTATTTCCAGCTTGTTGAATGTGGATTTGTCTGCGTAGAGGATCAATTTCAATTCCTCTATATCAAAAGGTATGTATTGCTCATTTGGCGTTAAGGAAGATTTATGTTTGGAATGTGCTATTTGAGATTTCCTCTTAGATATTGTTGGGGATTTTTTTCATGTATAGTGAGATTGAGGAAGGACCTATAAGGTTTTATGGCAATTCTGTGAAAAATTTCTGGGTATTTAGCGTTTCAAGGATCATTGTTAATTTTTAAAACAATTTGCCTCAAATTCATTAAAAATTCACTTTTACATGCATTTTTTTTGGGTTTCGAGACAGAAATTAATTCAATCAATAGGTTTTCTCTATCATTCAACAAGTTTTGAGGAGAAAAAAAGGTGATTTTGTAGTATCGTGGAAACTGTTACATAAGTGGTATGGGGTTCAAATGTTGCCCATGTTAATAAGTTGTAAAATTTATTCCTACATAGGAAAGTTGGAATTTATTTATCCGTTTCAGCATTGTATTGCAAGAGATTGGGTTTGCAAATCTACAATTCTTTTCTGGAATAACTTGAAGAGTATTTGCTTACTTTGAGGATCTAATGTGATTTATGTTTTCTTCACCTTGCAATCCAATATTATTGTGTTTTTCTTGTTCTTATCATATAAATATTCATTGACATGGAATATTATGGTTTAAAAGGTTCTTTAAATGTTGGCATTGAATTTCACAATGTATGAAGCAAACATGTTGATTGGTAGTAAGCCATATCTTAATGTTAGTTTTGATATATGTTAATTAGAATGGTTCTTCGTTTTTTATTGTTCTCTATCAGGTAGGGATTTTATTGCTCCTTGCAAGTGCAAAAGCACATCCAAATATGTTCACAGAAAATGTTGGGATCATTGGCGTATTGTGAAGGTACATGTACTTATTAGTTGCTGTGATGTTATTCTTGTTTTAATCTTCTCTTTCATTTGAAGTTTCCTATTGACCCATTTGCTTCATTATTATATTAGAAAGTGCCAAAAAAACTCTGCATCTTTTGTTACTTTTATTTACTTTATTAATTTTTTCAGTAGAAATGAATTTATCTTGCATTGATTATCGGTAGTTCTTTTGTGAAACTGAAATATTAACATATGAAGATGTTCAAGTGTAGGATTATGGAGAGCTTTCTCATCCTCCATTTGTTTATATAGTTTATCATAGCAGAAGTTACCTCTAAGGTCTGATAAGAAGACTGGGAACCCAAAAGGTTTTGCCTTTTTTGTTTATTAAACTGGGGAGGGTGCAAAAGCTTCATTGATTGAACCCATGAAGACTATTGATGGACATCAAGTGGTTTGTAAGTGTAGCCATCAAGATTGTTGATAAAGAGGAGGTTCTTAAGCACAAGATGATTGGTCAAGTACTGTTGTATTAATCAATTAATTCAATATTTACTAGTTTCTAAACCTTCTTTATCTTTGTTTCATAGGTTGGTGTTCAAGTTTTGCTTTAGATTGTGTTCATGTACTGAAGAAGTTTTGTTTGACTTTTAAATTTCAACAACTGACTATTTTTTCTCACTATTTTATTGATTTGTAGTGTTGAATGATAACTAATGGTATCTGATTAATGTTATAAAAGAAACAGAACAAAGAAATGTTTTGGAAGGTTGTATATTTCTTTTCTTTTCCAGTGAAATTGATCAGATCAGATGTTCCATCAATTGTTTATATGGTGCATCGAACCGTTTCCTCAAACATTTAAACATATTTGAGTGGATGATTGAAATTTAATTTGATAGATTGAGCTATTATATATTAATGTCCTCATGGTTGATGCAGATTATTGTGGTTGCAAAACCTTAAAAGATGCTACAATAAATGTCAATTATAAGTTGATCACACTTGTATGATCTTTTTTATGAATTTTTTAATAAAGTTTTATTTCCCAGGTCTTTCGTTTGGGCAATTTACATCATGGCAACATTTCTGATTGTGTCTTAATTTTGTGCTCCCTTGCAGATTAAACACGAAATCTCAACAATGAAATTACTCAGATACCAAAATGTCATCCACATGCATGAGGTATGTGGTTGGAGCTAACTTGTTTAGCCCATAACTTATTTCTGCTATTTATATGCAGGACGTATGAATAATTTACCATTACATAGGATTATTTTAATATTTTCATGATGTAATATAACAAATGATAATTTCTCCCCTGATCTCACAAAAATTATGTAAAAAAAAAAGTTCATTATTTGAATTTGAGATCTTGGCATTCCCTAGCAATAAATTTTATAGCAAGAACTTGGGTTGAGTGAGGATGCAGAACAATTTGCTTGTACAATATTTAAAGCTGAATATTTTATCTTTCAAAAGGTAAATTTTGTCATGGTTTTTTCTTTTCATGTGTTGTGGGATATCCCCAAAATACATGAAAATGAAGCACAACATGCATATTTCCATGCATCTATCTCATATATGTTTGTTTGAAATTGCAGACAATGTTTGAAGAAGAAGTAGTACCTTCTTTTGATGTTTTGGTTAAAAACTCATTTTTCTATGGAAATGCTGGAAATGGAGCGAAAAATGAAACTTGTTGTCAACATGGTACTAAACAGGTAATGATGCCTTCATTGTTATAATACTACTCTGCCACAAATTGCATTTCTTGTCTCAGCATAAATTTACTTTTTCCTTAAATCAAATAATACTCAAATTATGCCATTACAAACTACCATGCCCATGGATCTTCTCAAGACCAACTCCATTTTCTTCACCAACAATAGATGAACCAGGGAAGATGCAATAGGAGGAAATGGAACTAAGATCAAAATCTGTAAATATACTATTGCTCGCAATATTTAATTGCTTGTATATCCAATATTTTGTCTTTTCAACTGAATTCATGATTTCTTTTAATATTTTACTAACTTGATCTACTTGAATTCTTGGAGACTTTTTAACATTCTCCTATATTTAATCATGTTTTTTTTTTGGATCTACTTGCTTTGAATTCTATTTGTTATTCTATCAAAAATATTTATGGTTTAGTTTTGGAAATATCAATTTATTGATAGTTTTTCCAGATTCTTCATTTGTATTAGATCAATTATGATCGTACAATTATTGGGCCCTTGTTTGGTAGAGATTAAAATCAGATTTTTAGTAGATTTTGATAAAAGTTGATGAAATGTGTGGTTGAAAAGTTGTGGATCATATGAAATGTGTGGTTAAAATTAATTGTTGACTTTTATTTCAGATTTTAATTGAATTTTAATTCAAAGGGGCTAGATGTTGTGTAAAGATTTATTGTTAAAACAACATTATATTTTTTTTTTGAAGGTTACATCAACAAGTTCACTTATTTCATATTAAAGAAAAATAATTTTTTGCTGATCATGCCCAACAGACCTAACTAATTATGAGGTGTAAATGATTTGGTTGTACACTTCGAAAGACTATCAATTTGCACCATAAAACAATTTTCATCTTTTGTTTGTTTGTGAAATGCTATTGATTTTAATTGATTCATATGCTGGGATATTATTTAGAGGGTGTTTGGCGGGGATTAAAATTAGATTTTTAGTAGATTGTGATAGAAGTTTTTGAAATGTGTGGTTGAAAAGTTGTGGGACCTATGAAAAATGTTGTTAATATTGATTGTTTGACTTTGACTTAGATTAAAATCTGATTTTAATCGGGACCAAACAGGGGTTTAAGAATGGATGTCATTGTTTGTAATTCTTTTACATAAAAACTCTCTTTTCTTTTTTCATTTGGTATTTTATTGATTCTGACAACTTTTTTGCCGTCATCATTGGTTTATAAGAATATTCGGGAGTTAGTTATTTTTTAAAATGATGTTTCAGAAAGTAGTTTTACGAGCTCCTGAATTGCATTTTTTTCTTGATGTATAATTATACTAATATTAATTTTGTTCCCTAGATCGACAATAATTCTAGGCATGATTGTTGTCAATGCACTTGCGATATACTCAACAAATGTGTCTACTAGAATTCTGGAAGGAGCAAGAGTGAAGTATACTTCTATTTGCAGGGAAGTAAGTTGTATCATGTAAAAGATACAATTTTTAGCTGCTTTGCAAGTAATTACGTTTGTCTTATTGATTAGTAGAGAGAGATTTCAGGAATCATAAAAGATTATGGTTATTTGTGTGGTTGTTTGGTTTGCAACTTCTCTAAAGGAGGCTAGCCCTGCTGTTAAAAATTTTAACTTTGGTCAGTTGTCTATTTAGAGTGTCTTGAAAAGAGTGAATGGGTAATTTTCATGTGTATAAATGTTTTTTATATCTAATTAACTTCGTTTGTGCCTAATTTATTAAACTCAAAACATATTTGAATGTTCAAAAATATAAATCATAAAACCCCAATGTTTAGATGTTGTAGCATAATATAAAAATATATTAATTAGTCTACATAATTAATGTTTAGATGTTCTAAAATAATTTGTCATTTCAACAAAATATCTTGTAAAATTATTAGAGTAATCGTGCGACGCACGATCCCCACTAGTTTTAAGATAAAACTGAAATTGTAGGGATACAACAGAAGATATGCTATCTCAAATTGTAGGCATATAAATAGTGATCTTCACATATCTCCATATGTTAGACGTGACTAAACAAGTAGGCTTAAAATTCATAAATGGAAACACACCTTTTTAAAGACAAAAGTCTGCCATGTTACTAAAACTATAAATGTAGAGCAATGAATGCCTCTAGCCAAAGAAATTTAAAAGTCTCTTAGCAACTTTGCAGGGCAGATTATTATGTGTCTGTACATGTAAAATGACATGTGGATTATGCCAAGTGAAGGTAATATAACATAATTATGCAACAATTAAGAGCATAATAGACGAGAAACTACAAGCATCAAGACATTAATTAAGGGAAGAACTCCCACGTCTTCCAGCACAAGAGTATGAAATTCATTTGACTGACATCCATGAAGTAAGTACAATATTCAAAGAGTGAATAAACTTACTATAAAGCTGTCATCTGTGAACAAGTCGTTTGCCCAGACAGCCCTAACCATCCATGTACTTAAAAGATTTTTCTGCTTCTTGTTAAGGACCTACAACAGTTATAATCAAGTATAGATTAATTGAAACATGTTACTAAAATAAAAAAGGGAAACACATAAAGGTGGGAAGGAATTTAAAGCTCACATCAGCTGCATCTTGAGCTGCCAAGAAGAGTGCATGATAGTCAGCTCGTAAATGGGGCTCATTACAAGTAGTCAAAGACAACATTGCAGCTTCAAGTATGGCCAAGAAGTTATCAGCAGTTGCATGCTTGATACTACCAGCGTGAACCAGCTGTATAGCAAGCTTCGATGCCTTATTGAACTTTGATGGGGTTCTTAATATGTGACGCAATTTTCTGCATGGCGTCAATAACTTGCTTTTCCGAGGCATCTGTCATTGTTTTAAATCTCAAGTGCTTTTCAGGCACAGCAGCTGTGAGCGACAAGGGCCATTCAGCATTTTGTTGTAGAGAAAATATACTTTATAAAGAAAATGAACAATTCATAAACATGAAAGCCTAACATATAGCATTTAAGAAATCAAAAGGATATTTTTGGTGTACAAGGGAATTACTAAAGAGCTGAACTGCCAAAAGGCTAACGGGGATAAAAATCTTATAGTTTAATTGCATCGTCAGTTTTAGAAACCCCAATTGGCTTTTCACGATTCACATCTAGACCAAAACTATTAAAAAAATTCATTACTCATTTGTTGCTAAAAATTTTAAAATTGCCATAAACATCATCCCTCATCAAATATTGAACAAATTATAAACCACAAATGGAATCACCTTCACAAGGCAATCATACCACAGCAAGGCTACGAAAAGCTCAAAAAAGCCCTGAAATCAAACAATTAACACTAAGAGTTGAAGAATATATATTCACCAATATAACCCATTTTCACAGCTAAACGACACTCGTATAACCGCAAAAACGAGTATTTAAACAATAACCAAATCCAGAAGGCTCGACGAGTAAAAATCAATAATATTGAATTTTGCAACAGAATGATATGAAATACCTTGGAGCTGTGCTTCAGGAGGTGGCTTGGGACGTTTGAGAGCGCTCTTAAGTGCAGGAGCGGGAGGAGGTGGGATTGGTACAGATTCTTGAGTGCCGCTGAATCTGATCTTATTGTTGTTTGAAGATTGTGCATTTTGTTCGGAATTAGATACAGATGGCAGTGGCAAATATCAAAAAAGGTCATCCGCCATTGTTGTGTTGCCTTGTTCCTCGAATTCTCTAAAGGACTTGTATTCCGAGGAACCAAGGAAAGTGAAAACACGAAAGAGTATAGACACAAAAGAGAAAGAAAGGGGAGAAAAAGCAATTGAAACTTGGTACAGGAGGAAAAAAATTGACAGACTTCTTACAGAAAAGCACTTCAGTTTTCCACTGATTGTTGACAAAAAAATATCAATTATGCTATAGTTTTAAAAAGTGTGGGAGACAAAATTACATCGCAAGATTTAGGTTATTGATTTCAAAAATTATTTTTTAAATTATTCGTCAAGATGTAGTCAACATGTATTTTATACAAGTAGCATGACTCGATATCAATTATGCCTATGGAATTATTCGAACAAAATTAGAAAAATTCTCCAGAATCGTCCCCAAAGGCATTTTCTTCTGAGAGATGTAAAATTAGGCTACAATTCTAAAGAGATGTAAAGTTATTATTAAAAAAATATTTTCTAAAGGCCTTTTCTTCTGAGAAATTTTTAGTTCAAAAACAGATTTTTTTCCCTTTTTGAAAAAAAAAAAAAGTAGGGGTGCATTTACTGTTTTCAAGCCATTTTCAATTTTAAAAATACTAAAAATGTGTTTGCTCTGTTATTTTTAAAAATGTATTTTCAAAAATAAGAATAAATTTATAATATAAAATTCAAAACGTATTTTTAACAAAAAAACTCAAAACATAGAAAACAAAAGTTTAAATGAATTTTTATTTGAACAAAATTTAAAAATTTAAAAAAATTAAAAAATATAAATATAAAATTCCAACAAATAAAATTATAAAAATTAAAATTCAAAAAGAAATTGATAAATTCTAAAAAATAAAAATTTCAAAAAATTAAATCTAAAATTCTAAATCTAAAAAAAAATTCTAAAAAATTAAAATTTAAATAAAAAATAAAGATTATAAAAATTTCTAGAAAAATCAAAATAGTTCTAGCTCTTAATGATTATTTACATAAAAAAATTTGAAATATATTTAAATCCACGTATTAGTTTTTATTTTTTTCCAATAATTTGAAATTAATTTATTATTTTTATTATAACTTTTTATTGAGAAAAAATATTATAAGGTTCACCAAATTTAAAATATATGTAATACTTAATAGTAAAAAAATTTTTTTTTTTTACTAAATAATCAAGTTTAATGAATAAAATGTAATAAAATAATTTTTTAAAATTTCAAACCAAATGTGTCTTTTAATTTTCTGTTTTGAAAAAATAATTTTGTAAAATAACAAACCCAACGTGCTTTTAGAAATCTTAAAAGAAATTCTTAAAATGAAAAATGGAAAATGAACTCAAAACTGAAAACATAAACACAAAACAAACGGGATCTAGGTTTTTACTTATTTCTATTAAAATTAATTTTACATTTTTTACACAACCAAAAATGTTCTAAGACTCGTTCAATGAAGAAATTACTGGTTTTTTTTTAAATGATTTTAAGCTAATATTATTTCTGATTTTGCATTGTATTACATATATAGTTATGACTATATTAATTACTTAATTATAAAGTGAAAAAAATTATATAGTTGTTAAGTTGTGAAGCCTATTATTATCGCTCCTACACACATTGATTCTCACCATGTGGTCATCATGGGATTGAAGGGAGGTAGAAGCCCACCTCCCAGGGTCCGCCTTGGACCAAATTTTATTAAGGGCAATTAAGGATTTTGTTTTTCTGTTAAGTTCGTGGTAAAAAAATTGAGTTCTTGTAAATTTTGATTTTATCCTAATTTATTTTATAAATAAAGAGTCGTCATTAAACTTTTTAATTAACATCATGTGAGGGGGGGCAGGGTTAGAGAAGATTTGCATACAATTTTATTATAAACTTATCTTCATAATAGAGAATTACTGTAGCAACAAAAAAAGAAACTTGCATTGATGCAAATCCCTATAAATCTTTTAGAAAATTTCTCCCAAACCTTAACAATTGACTTTGAAATTCAAGATTCCCAACATATAGTTCTATACATATTTTGTCTTTTTATTATAATTTTGTGGACTTTTATTTTCTCATGCAAGATAGACACGCTAAGGGGATGTTCATGTTCTCTTTATGTTTCAATTTTTTGTTTTAAATTTTGAATTAATTTTGGGTTTTTTGTTTTGAGTGTTCATTTTGAGATTGTTGAAAATGAGTTCTTTTTGTCATTTTGAAAAATTATTTTCAAAAATAAAAAAATGGAAGTTTTGGCTTGATTTTAACTGAAAACAACCAAAACGACGTTTTTAGTGTTTTTCGTTTTCTTTGTAAATTTTAAACTCGTTTATGAAAATTCGCTTTTGAAAATGGGTAAGTAAACGAGTTTTTCAGTATTTTCGAAAACTGAAAACTGAAAATGGCCTGAAAATAGTAAAGAGAACATGCCCTAATTTTTTAGGGATAGAAAAATAATTTGATTAACACCCAATTCAATCTTTCAACTTTTTTTTTATTACTTTCAATTTCAAAATTCAAAATTCAAATTAAAAAAATTCTCTTTACGCACAAATCTTGTCAAATTTGGGTTGAACGCAAGACAATTTTACATAAAAAAAAATTGTTAAATGTTCGAAAGTATGACTCTAATTACACATGACATTCGAGAATATTTGATGCTCACCTGTTATGAGTACATATTGTATATCCAAACAATTCATTGAAATTGTCATGAATCACTAAAGTAGGGAAAAAAAAAGGCTTGAAGGTAAGCTAATGTTAGTACAATTGAAGTAAATACTATATTGAATCAAAAGTTTAATAACTCTAAATGTTTTATTGTTTGACATCACCGATTAGATCATCATTGGATTAATAATAATATGAAATGATAATTTAAATAAATATTAATTGAAGAACGAGAAAATTCTTCAATCCAATAAATTAGCATATGATGCTTGTTCTTTGAAGTGAAAATCGGTCATTGGCCATCTCTGACTAAAGTTGGGATTGAATCCTTGTAATCTTGAAAACTAATAAGGTGATTTATGGCTCCGTCACCCTCCATTTTGACCATCTAATTACTTTTTTGTATTTAATAAATACATCTACTATATGATTGCATGGTGGTGTTATATATTTATAACTTGGAGTTTGCGAGATTAATAACACAAATAATAAATTATAAACTAATTTTCAAATTATACAATCAAGATGATGTATTTTGTTAATACTAGTGAGCATAGATTTCAATTTTTTAGTAAATATTTGTTGGGATGTCAATAAATAAGTTAGCACTTCTTTTTGTTAAAAGCTTTCAATTAACTTTTGAACATTTTTTTATTGAGAACAAACTGTTTCATATTCTTGAATTTATTTTATATTCAGCAACACTTATACGCATCATGCTAATATTAAAATTCTTTCGCTATAGTTAGCTTATGGTCGAGCCTAATATTTTTCATCCAATTATTATTTGGTAGTGCAATATGAGTACAATTGTTCCACTACAATGCAGAGATGGATATTAAAGAATGCTGATAGTACATATTTATTTTGAACCCTAATAAAATTTCTTAAACCCAAAGAATGATACTTTATAACGTAGTTTGCCAACTGCCATTTATGTTGGACATATTTTTCATCATTAGAGGAGGAATTAAGAAGTCAAAAATAATTAATATAATGCATCATTATATTAACTAAAATATCATACAAGACAACTTAAACTAGAAGTTGAAAGATAATTAATTTATATGCATTTATCGATCAAAGATATTGACGATATCTCACACATCAACTTTAAATAATCAAACTCAAATTGATGTCCTTAAAAGGACAACCCATTAGTATTATATTTAATAAGCCTATGGCACACCTAAATTATGATGACATTCGATTCAAAGACAAAAAATTTCAAAAGAAAAATGGAATAAATAGTAAATATGGTTCCATTAAGTATACTCTTGAAGAGTATATAAACATAATAAATTGTAAAACTCCAGAAGAGGTTCCTATACCTAAAATAGTAAGAATTGAGTATCTCAATAAGTTATGTCGATTTGGAGAAAGAAGTGTAATAGAAAAGAACAATACTTTTATACAAAATGTAGCACTTTCACGTTATTATATCGGGAATATTGAAATAAGTCTGTCGAAGAATAACAATATAAAAATAATTGGATAAATAAAAAATGCAATCCATGCAAAATTAAGGTTAATAGCGAAACCTATATTTTCTGAATCTGTAGTGCGAACACCTAAAGATGTATACTTATACGCAAAGAAATGAGAAAAATAGTCTTAGCATATAATGCATGACTCTTAACATAATCAATTTCGTAAAGACTTATATAAAAAGATAAATTATCATGTAATGAATGCAACTATAAATATATATCTTGTTTGCCTCACGGTAGATAAAATTCGATGTGTGTATGATAAATGTGATTATAACCAACTCATCGACATGTCTATTAATACTATTTAGATGAATTCTCGAATGATTTAATATGTATGAAGCATATAGTTTAAGTGATATTATCATGAGGGGGAATAAATATGTGTTGTACCATTTTTCTTGATCAATATTTGTCTCGTTGAATTTTACTAGAAAAGTTCTTAATAAGACAATTTTTGTTGCGTATTCAAAAGAATTATGCACTCTTTTTTCCTTCATGAAGGTTTTTTTGCAGAAGGATTTTCCATGTAAGATTTTAAGGCATATTCTTTGTGTGATGAATATGTTGAATAACAAAAGCTCATAAACAAATATTAAAGAACCTGTATCCCTGCAAACCTTTTTGAAGTAATAAAAATGTATGTGAACCTTAAGATGCAGAGAAGAACATTTGCAAGAACCCACAAATGACAAACTGTTAATTCATTACACCTCAACAAAAATCGTTATTAGAAGTACAAAATATGACTTCATGACCAATTAATTAAGGACACTGAAGTAGACAAGCAAAGCAGGAACTAATAATAGAATCGGTTAGAAATTAATCAATCAATGGCTACCATATGTCACCAGCTCTAAAAACTTATTTGCCCCCAAAAAGTCTAGATATAAATATATAAATAAGCGTGTTTGGAATGAAGAATGAGATGTTGAAATTAAAATATCTTTCTTCCAAATAGTCATTTCTCCTCTTACTCAATTCATCAAGTGGTAAAATAGTGAGTTTAGGAAAGGAAAATCCTGTTTAGATGAGAAAATTTGTCGATCATCTTTTTGAGGTCAACAAAATGTTCATTACCCACAAGATATTTAACCTCAATATGACTTTGTGATTTTACTCTCATATGTTATACATTGTGTACGAGACTCCTGAAGAGGACAATGATAAATTCTCTTCTTGAACAGACTATCACACTGACTAAAGTTAAACAAGGATATATGAATAAATTGTATGAAGACACTGCAACTTGTATTGTATAACTCGAAAAAAGCTATATTAAAAGGGACTAGAAAAACACATTTTTCCAAAATTCTTATATACACACGAGTTTCACAAAATTGATAATATTGATGTTCAAAAAATTCGTTCAAGCTAGTGATAATGTGGGTGACTTATTCACAAAAAAAAAAAATGTTGATATCTACGTTCAAGAAATTGGTATACCAGATAGGAATGCATCGACTCAAAAAATTTCGGTGTGATCAACATCAAGGGAGTATATGTACTCTTTTTCCTTCACTTAGGCTTTATCTCATTGAATTTTCTTTAACATGACAACATTTATTTTTAATACTTCAAAAATAATAGTACTTTATTTTTCTTCATTTGATACTTTAACATGTCCACGAAGTCAAATGGACACCAAATTT
>CAIGRT010049926.1:0-12051 GCA_903798405.1 Fraxinus platypoda | reverse complement strand
CTAGTATATATATATATATATAAAGCGTACGCCAAAAGCATCTATTCACATTATACACGAAAAATGCGTTTAGAAAAATTATGATAAACTAAAATACATAAATGTCTATTGTTTTGAGAAAATATTGGGTTTAGAGCTCGTTATATCGATTCTGTAATTATATTCGTACTACACATTTTAATTATAATGAAAGTAAATTTTTTCCTAAACTGTATAGAAGTGAGAGACAAATATTTTATCAAACTTTGTATTAGTTATTTATTTTAAATTAAAAATAAGATAGGCAAATATGTTTTTTTTATTCCACCTCAGCGAATTTTTTTAATAGAATCTATCATCAGATGCAAGATGAGTAAATTAATAGAAGGTTTGAAAAATGATTGTGCTAAAAAATGGGAATATAATTGAAAAAATGAGTAAAGTTTGAGAATGATCAATGCAATTAAAATTCGGCGTAGTTAACAAAAACTTGTGAGTAAATATAATTACCCTAATTTAAAATACATGAATTTACCAAAATGGGCTTATGCACAAAGCATATATATTAAACGTGTAATGTTATATAGCATCATTAGTACTAAATACTAGTTAACAATTAACTAAAATTAATTAATACATCATATTTACTAATTTTATAAAACTAAATCTCCAACTTTCATTTTCATCGAGATGAAGACGTAAGAGCTGTGTCTTATCAGATTTGTGATGTAGGTTCAAATTTCATTTGAGATAAGAGTAAAATTCAAAGAAAAAATTCATTTCAATTCGTTGTTGTATGTTCAATCTTCACTTTTTTACTAGTCCAAAACCTTGGTGCTTTTCCCCAACGCCACCGTACATCCATGTTTGCGATTGCTTATCACTACACATAGTCCTCTTGTGTCCTAACTCATGCTCCCACACTCATCCTCATGTGTAATTCCTTCTCATTATGTCTAAATCATAATCATAATGACATAATATATGTGTTAGATATTTCAAAGTATGTAGTGTGAAAATAAATAAATTTAGGAGTCAATATTTAATTTAAATCAAAGCTCGATTTTTTTTATTGGCTAAGTCAATTTTGACGACTTGTGACTTGATTTTACGATAAACATTTTATTTGAAGTCTTTTAAAAGTGTGACTATTTTTTAGAACATTCTAACGTGGCTATTTTGAAAAGAACTCCAACAATAACGATTAATTAATGGTTAAAAATAAGTGAAAACTATTTATTTTAAAAGTAATTCGGGTGTGTTTGAGCCACATTATTTTAGAAGAATGTATTTTAGAATAGTAGATTGATGGAGAATGTGTGGTTGAAAAATAGGAAAAATTATTGATATGATTGAAAATATTATTTTATTAAAAAATTGTGGTTGAAAATGAGTAAAAATAACGACAATGAAAATTTTGTATGAAATTTTAAATTTCTAGCTCATTTGTTCATGTAATTAATTACCAACAAGAAAAAAATAAATTCTTCTGCCTTTCCCTGTTTCTTCAATCCCTTGTACCAATCCAGTCAACTCCCTCTCCTTCCAGGAAAAAACCATTGATTAAATAAATTCTTTGGTCAATTATACACGACAATACAGATTTATATATACATATATATATTTTTGAGGGATGTTGTATTGTTGATCAATTTGTTGCTTTGAAAACTCTCCTGATTTCCCGAGGAAAAAAAATCCCAATTTGGAATATTTAATATGGTATCAGAGATCGAGGTGGTGGAAGAAGTGGAATCCGGAGATCGGAAGCAGCCGGCGGCGGAGGTGGTAGTGGAGGATGATAGCCTCCGGAATGACGTCTACACGGCGGCGGCTTATGGGGATATGGAGAAGCTGCAGCGGCTGGTTGAGAGCGAGGGTTGCTCTGTTTCCGAGCCTGACGCCCTTGGTTACTCCGCTCTTCAATGGGCCGCCCTCAATAACCGCACTGCCGCTGCCCAATACATTATCGAGGTGCACTAACATTTATACTCATATATGCGGTTCTGGGTCTGTCATTTGTGCGTGTATATTGGGTATTGTACATTGAGTTAATGACTTCATTGAATTTAATTGCTTGGTGAATATGTATCTCAGTTCTAATTTTGTATTTTGTTGAGCTGAGTAAGATTCTGTATCTTAGCTGTCAGATGCTAATATTGTTATATGGAAATAAATTTTGTCAATGATTGATAGCCAGCAACGGGTCGGGCACCAGAGATTAATTACCATGTAGTGTTGAAATTTTATTAGATTTAGTCGCTTGAATGTGCACTCAACATTGTGAAGTTGCATACATTATACACCAGAGATTTGATCCAGAAACTCTAGATGTAAGAAAATTGTAGGGAGCGTTGGATTTAAAGAATAACTTAGCATCTAGTTGTATAATATAAATTTGTTTAAAATATTACCTGCTAACACGTGACCTGAGTAACTGAGAGTAGATTCTGGAAGATAGGATATGAGTTACATTGCAATCTGTAAATGAAGGTGCGAAGTCAGTGCGACTCTCTCTCTCTCTCTCTCTCTCTTCCCGGTCAATTGTGTTCTATTTTGATTATATTGTGGTGTATACTTGACAGCATGGGGTTGACGTTAATGCGGCAGACCATACCGGCCAGACGGCTCTGCACTGGAGTGCCGTGAGGGGTGCAATCCAAGTTGCTGAGCTTCTATTGCAAGAGGGTGCTAGGGTCAATGCTGCTGATATGTATGGCTATCAGGTTTGTTTATATTCCGGTGGTCCATTTTTTTCTGCTTTGAAATGTTTGAGTGTCATACATACACTTTAATTCCATCTTCACGCATGAATGCATTTTTTTCAATTTTATTGTAAGTCAATATTCTCCATGTTGCTGCTATGAATGTTTTTGAAGACTTGACATAAGTTACGATAGTGGTCCTAGTCCATTTAATGTCTTTATTTTTACCTATTCTCTCTGTTAATTGACTTAGTGAGGTTTCAAAATTTAGTTTTCTTTGTTAAGCATGATTTGGCCACTGAGGAACATGTCTAACCTCATACTTAGGGCCTTTGGAACTGTGAGAGGTATTGGTAACGAGTGCTCTGTTAATTTCCTTCAATGGCTGCTCTAGGACTTGTGTTTCTTTTTGCGTTATTTTTTGAAGCTTTTGGGGCCGTCACTTCCACCTACCCTCAAATGATCCACTATATCTCATTATCTCCCATGGATTGACAGGAAATTTTATTCATTGGAGTACAGTTGGTAGCTAGGAGAATATGCAAACAAATAAGTTTCTTAGAATTTGAATAAGGACTTTTTTGATATGATCGTTTTTATGACATGGAAAGTTCCTAGTTAACTTATCAAGAAGTTTCGGGATGCTTTATTGCTTATAGTTTACCATTAGTATTCTCACTCTCCCTTCTTGACATGCCATCTTAAATAGGTGTGCCCGGTCTGGTGGGTGTCACCAAACTGACACCATACCAAAGAATTGTGAACTGTGTCCTCCTATGTGTGGACTAATGATAGCTGAAGTAAAAAAAAAAAATTTTTTTAACATACTTTCAAATGTCTGGAGACCTGGAGCTACCTTCAGTGTGATGTAGAATTTTTTACTATATAATTGGTAGTAAAATCACAATGTGAAGTAAATAGATGGAGAAACAGATTATAACAAAATGCCAACAAATTCAATTGTAAGCATAGGAGAATTGGTTGCAGAACTTTAGATAGAGAACTGATTAATGACTTGAACCATGAAAACAACAGTGAAGTAGTGTAATTATCTGGTAATAAGAGCAACAATAACATACCCTTGATTTTCAAACAGTTCTTGTGTCACATTTGTTTTGTGTCTTTAATGTCAATCTGTGTTCCAGCAGCTGAATGCATATTCCAGCCAATACTCTTGCACGAAAATTGTTGCACTGAAAATAGCTTTAGTTCCTATTTAGCTAAAGAAGGAAAGAAAGAAGAAATGACTATGGTCCTGACCTTTTCAGCATTCTCTCTCTCTCTCTCTTTTTTTCCCTTGTGAATTTAGGACTTCAGTTGCTGAGAACTTGCTAATGTAGATGCTTTGTCACACTCATTTTAACTGCAGACAACACACGTTGCTGCACAATATGGTCAGACAGCTTTCATTTATCACATTGTAACAAAGTGGAATGCTGATCCTGACATTCCTGACAATGATGGAAGAAGCCCTTTGCACTGGTACTTGACAAATGTAATCGTTATTTTCTGCAGTATTTCATGTTTAGAGTAAATTGGTTTTGCATTTTTACTGCCAGTATCTGTGATTTCTAGATTATGTTAACTCGCATTACAAGGTTATGAGATGCATATTGACTTTAGCAGGACGAAAAGACGGTTATGGAAGGCACACAAGAGGTCCTTTAACTTGATCTTTGTCTTTGGAACCCTGTAGGATTTAGATTTTAATGGTAATTTGGACATAAAGGAACTCCAAGCTTTTTGAAGAAAAAGAACAATGGCTCGGTGATCTATGGGACATAACAAGTTTTCTGGTTTTGTAGTGGGCTTCTATGTAGGAATTTAATTATTTTTCTTTATCTCTAGCTCTTGCCTCTTGGAAGAATGAAATGTATTCTAGAGTTTGATCTGTTTTTAAAACTGTAATTTCTACTCTCCAATTTTTGGCAGACTGGCCTTTTAATCGTCTCTGGTGCTTTGATAGATTATAATTGCTATTCTGTACATTAACTTAATGGTGACCTTGTAATATGCTATTAGTTTGCGCTTGGTAAATTTCAGTCTATGATTCCTGGATCAGTTATGTAGTGTAGGATAACGGCCCTATATCTTGTTTTATCTATAGATTCCACCCAATCATGGTCACAGCAATATGGTTTATTCACTTATTTAATGACCATACTAAAAGTAGTTACTAGCTTAGTTGCTTTTTTTCTTCTTGCCATCTGTAGGGCTGCATATAAGGGCTTTGCAGACTGCATACGTCTTTTGTTATTTCTGGATGCATATAGGGGACGGCAGGATAAAGAAGGTAAGTTCAAAAACTCTGTATTCCGTAACTTATCTGTGTTTCCAAAGTTATTCATATTTCCATTTTTCGAAGAATAGACGCTTTCATGGAAAATTTTATATTATTATATCCTGATTTAATAATGTCACATATGTCTTATCATTTAGGTTGTACCCCTCTTCACTGGGCTGCTATTAGGGGTAATCTAGAAGCATGCACTGTGCTGGTGCAAGCTGGGAAAAAAGAAGATCTAATGATAGCAGATAATACTGGCCTCACGCCTGCACAGCTTGCTTCCGATAAGAATCACAGACAAGTCGCCTTTTTCCTTGTAGGTATTCCTTAAGCTTGCAGTGCTTGTGTTCCCTGTCAGTCGGAACTTAATCGAGTGGAATTAGGGAATGTATGAAAATAATTTTCCTTGCTTATATGTAGTGTTATCAATGAAGTTTGGGAGCTTGTTTTTAGTTATAGAAACTAACAATTCTTTCAGAAAGCTTAACTGTCTTCGAGTTGTCGTCCTTTCCCCACAATATTGTGATACTTAAAGTTTTGTTGGATATGACCACTTCTAGTTTGGGATCTTGTCTGTGTATATTAAGCTCAATCCCATGGAGCTTTTGGAAACATTTTTCTCTCTTTCCTCTGTGCAAAAGTTTTTGTGTTTCTCACCTTTTCTTCTTTGCATTTATTCCCCATGCAGGTCTAATATGTAATGTAGACAACTTCATCTAATTTAAGGACATTTTTGCCAAGTGTTCTATATTTAATAATCTTCTACAAATTTAGTGGCATGAAAGTGATTATTTGAAAAGTGATTTTTTGGAGAATGTGTGATTTAAAAGTAGGGAATAGTTATGGGAAAACATGATAAATGAATTTTTTTGATGATGTGTGTTTGAAAATGAGTGTAGGAGAGAGAGATTTTCAAATAATCACTTTCAATCAAATCCTCCTAGTGGATATAAGATTTGATTACTTGGACAGGTTTCCAGAATTGTATCACTAATTGCAGATTTACTATCATAAAATTTGTAAGTGCATACTTTTTCTTTTTCTTAATTATTATTCTAGTAAGCATAAGGGAAAACTTCCTGACATCCGATTCACATTAGAGTTGCCTGCAAAGTTTTTCCATATTTTATAATTTTTTGTTTGGAGCTCATAAATGATCAAGTTCTAACTCTTTAAATAATTATATAACAATCTGACCCCCCTCCCCCCTGTCTAACATCATGCATGAGAATTGGGAAACGACGTTGAAAAATGCTGTTTGAGATTAAATCATTCAAAAAGACTGGCTGTGTCATGTATTTACTCATTTTCTTTCTTTTGGATGTGTCATGTATTTACTCATTTTCTTTCTTTCACAAGGCTTTTTGTTGTCAAAAAGAGAGAAAAAAAGTAGTTGAATAAAATTGTTTGTTCTTCCCCCTGCCCTGGACAGATCAATGAAAGCTACTGTTTTAGAATTCATGAAGGAAATGCCAAATTGGTAGGAAATTTCTAATTGGATCTTCAAGGCCAATTTTTTGACATTGTTCAAAGGAGTTTGTTTAGTTTGGATACAATGAGGGAATGCAGAAATTTATAAAGCTGATTAGGCATGGAAAATCTAGTTTCTTGCATTATTGGAGCTTCTTGATAAAGTTAAAAAGAAAAAGGATAGAGCTTGTTGTAGATGAAAATGGTGATTTGCCTATTTTCCCTAAATATATGTTGATCAAACAGTTTGATTTTTTTACATTAATTTAAACATTTGTCAGCGTTTGGGATGGGTTATATCTTTATTATGTTCTTTGTATTTAATTTACAGGGGAATGCTAGAAGATTGTTTGACAAACGGTGTGATGGAAACAGCCGCCTTGGCAAACTCTCGAAATTAGGACTTGCCCCAATACTCTGGTGTATAATAATTTTGTTACTTGTGACGTATGTTCATTCAGTTGTTACGGGTATTTATCCTGACTATGCTTCTCATTTTTATTTAGCATTGTAAGTCTAATTATTACACTTGAGAACATTTGTTACTGGTTTCTGGATGCAGCATCAAACCTGCCAAAATTAACGGCTGGTTTTGGTCTTCTTGCTTGGATGGGCGTGTTCTTGGCATCCTTGGGACTAGTTTTGTTTTATAGGTGTAGCAGGTAACTCGAATGAGTGACTGGCATTTATAAAGTCATTGTTTATCTAGTTTGTTTCAACTTAGATGTCTATAGAAGTGGTGAAGGTGCTATGTCTTTATTTTTTGTGTTTGATTTATTTCTAATTTTCTTATTACTCTTAATATGGTATACCTGGTCAAAGACGATTTTTTTATTTTTAAATTATTTCTACCTAAACTCTCATGATGAATTCCTGTAGCTTGGTGTTTTCTCTCCTCTCCTTACATGCTGTATATATTCTAGTTGTTTGATTTCTCTCTGTTTCATCCTGGAGGAGGTATGCATGTATATTTTCTTCATAATACAGTCTCCAGACATTCTTCGTAATATTTATTTGCTTACAAACTTCATAATACGCTAACATATGTTTATTTTCTTTCTGTCAATTCCATATCTACAATTGTTTGTGCATAGAATATTTTAGAAAGTAAAGTGATTATATGTTTTTGTGGTTTTTCTTTTTACTTTGCTGTGGAATACACTGCCAGTTGACGATTTGAGTCAATTTCTTAATTTCTGTCCACACATTGACGGTGTGGATATACATTTAGAAATTGTGAACACATTGCCCCCTTGAAGCTATAATGTATGTGCGTGTTGATGTAACTTGATTATTGGACCTTCATACGGCTAAAAGTTGTGATTAAATTCATTAGAACTTAATTTGTTTGGAATTACTATTGTGATTAATGAGTCTAAATTTTATTGACCATTTTGTTTGTAGCAAGGATCCAGGATACATCAGAATGAATGTACACGACTCACAAAACATGAAAGATGATGTAAGTTGCCACCTGTTTTATTATTTATTTTCGAGTTAACTGCTATGGATTTCTCTACTCCAACAGTTTTCACTGTTTAAAAATAAAAATTGGTTCCACGAGCATAGAGAAATCACTACCTCGTCTTTTATCTACAGAGGTGCTGGAAAGCTCTACTTTCTATCAATCCTGTTCTTTTATTTCTTTCTAAGAATCCCTTGCATACTATCTTACCAGACACCTAGATCTTAGTTTGCTTTGCCAGGTATAGAAGTCCATAGTTTAATTGTGTACTTTCAACAGCTTCTAAACGTTTCCCTTTATCGTTTTTGGTTTAGGAACCTTTGCTAAAGATTGAAATAAATAATCCCGCTTTGCTTGCTGGGAACTGGTCTCGGCTCTGCGCAACTTGCAAGGTGCATAATCTTGTCTACCTGTATAAAAGGAAAAGAAAGCTATTCTATCTTAATGTTCAAGTTGTATTGCTTCTAACATCATTTGCCTTGTGCTTTATTAGATTGTACGGCCTCAACGTGCAAAGCATTGTTCCACCTGTGATCGCTGTGTTGAACAGTTTGATCATCATTGCCCTTGGGTATCTAATTGCATTGGGAAGGTGATTTGACATTTATTTGCATATCTTTCTCTATTATTATCTGTTATGCTGGTAAATAAGATGGATTGCCCTGATTAAATGACCTTGGAAAAATATATAGTAAACGAAAAAAATGTTCCTGTCTCTTTTTATGCCACTTGGTTTTGAGTGGAGATTAGTTGGGTGGTTCTTGATTAATATCATTGCATCATAATTAGGAAATGGGGAACAGAAGAAAAAGGGAATTTGCTCTCTTTCATGCCACTTGAAGTCATAACTGATGTACCTTACTTGTATGTGGAGAAGAAAGAGTGAATCGTGTGATTAGATGGTGAATTAGCTGGTTAGGTGATGCCGATCTTTACGAAATACACGTAAAAATTGTGAATAGACGTTTGTTAGCTTATACGATCTCCTATTTGTTTTGCGTTCCTCCATTCCTTCTTGGTTCTGGCTTTACGCTGACTTGTTAATTCGCGTATTTATTTCCTATCATAATGGTCTGATTGAATTTTTATCATCTAATACAGAAAAACAAGTGGGATTTCTTCTTGTTTCTTCTTCTGGAAGTTCTGGCCATGCTGATTACTGGAGCAGTGGCTCTCACAAGTGAGATATTTTTTCATTGGTCTAGTATGAAAATATTTACACATTGCTGTAATTTCCTCATCCTTTGTTTTCTATGAGTTCCATTATCCGTTGTAAACTTTTTCTTAACATTGCAGGAGTGTTGACTGACCCAATGGCTCCATCTTCCTTTGGTGCATGGTTGAACCATGCAGGAAATCAGCATGTTGGTGCTATATCATTTTTAATTGCAGACTTTTTCCTCTTTTCTGGTGTGGCAGTCTTAACTGCTGTACAGGCTTCTCAGGTTTACTTCCGGAATCTCTATTTTCTTGTCTTTGGGTTCTTTTCAGCTATTACTACCTGAAAGTACATTATTATGTTCATCGCACGATATAATGGGAAGAGATCGTGATATATCTCTGAGGGATGAACCGACTGGTTTCGTTTGCCTAAAAAATGATCCTTAATTATATCCAAGAAAGACATGATACATCGTGATTACAGGAGGTTGTATATGTCTATTTGTTTTAGAAGTCCGACTTCCTCTCAGAAAGTTTTCTCATGTCCCGTGCCTGCAATTTGTCTCATTATGGCATTCGTATCTACATGCAATCAAGGTGTATTGAAATCAAAGTCATTCTCTCATCTTGTTTCATTCATAGACCTCTTAATTGAATTTACACTGGTTAAAACATTTTGATACCTGCAATATCTGAATACCGTCTGTGCTCCAATACTAACATTATAAGCGAGATTATAAACCATTATTAACTATTCCCAACATGTCGCTTGGGTGCTCAAATTCAATGGTTCTGACATCTTTCACATATTCATGTCCTGTGAAGAAGCTAATCATCTTTCCGCAGCTCATAACTTCTACATTATGCATGAATATTCGACGTTAAGAGCATGGATTAACGTACTACATGATTGTTAGTCATTTGATCGACCATTGTTGTTTAAATTTGTTCCTAGGTTAGGGTGTATTTGGAATCCATTTTGCCGAAATAGTACTCTGTAAAAATCTGAATACAAAAATAAACATATAATGATAAGTAATTGCCAACTTTTTAGTGTTTGTGACATTTTTTAGTTATAATAAGTGGAGTTGACAACTTATTCTGTTTGTGTTTAACGGTTTTTGCCATTCTATTCCTCCCACAGATTGCCCGCAACATTACAACGAATGAAATGGCAAATTCAATGCGTTATGGTTATCTCAGAGGAGCGGGAGGCCGATTCAGAAACCCATATGATCATGGCTGCAAGAAAAATTGTGCAGATTTCTTTATAAATGGATACAACGAAGACGTGGAGTATAATGAAGAATCAAGTCAATCTGAAGGGACTTCAATGATGCAAATGGCTCGGAACTCAAACCCGTTGAACGGAATCAGCCATGCTCATCAAACAAATGGAAATGGCCATGTAGCAATCGACGTGGCTAACAAAAACACACATCATGGGCATGTTCATTCTTCTCATTGTAGCCATAGCCAGAATCACAGTAGAAAAACTGATTCTGCTCCTTTAGGTTTGGGTATCGGTTTAGGACGAAATGCTGCTCGTTCTGCAACTGCATCGTGATGATATTGTGCCATAGGTTTGAAAAGACGTCTTTTTTTTTTTTTTTGGTTTTTCCCCCCTTATAAACGCACGCTTTTAGCTTCTTTAATTCAATTAATTGCTGCTGCTTATTTCTGGTACATTTTTTCATTACTTCTGTTGGTGTTTCATAGCCAACTTTAGTTATTTTTTGTGATTCCTTATTTAGTAGGAAAATGCTTATTATACATCACCATTGACAGATTTTTTTACAGATTGACGAGATGGTGATAAATTGTTAAAATCTCTTCACCACTTCACGATTGTGCTTATGTAATGTGGTGAAAAGATTTTGACAGTTTTAATTCAAATTATCACCATCTCTCAATCTGTAAAAGCATCTGTCATTGGTGATGGACAATAAGCATTTTTCATATTATTTTGACGTGGCAAATTCAAATTGGTCCGTTTGAGTACAGACCCAGTGTCGCATTTTTCATATTAATTTGATGGACAGTAAAATTAAGAAGAAAGAGATGAAGAAGCAGACATTAATGGAGGTGAATTCTTCAGCCTTTCAGCCAACAGAAAGATACAAATTCACGATAATGATGATTTTCAGCCTGCTTCTCTACATATACTCTTACAAGAGAAGATGCCAATTCGAAATTTAGGAAACATAAAAGAACCGAGCTACACTTACAGAAGTGTAGCTTCACAGAAGTTCTACAGATTACACACAAGGGAGGGCGGGAAAATTTTTGAATCAATTTTTAATCAGGTGGATCCCACATCGGGACCCACCTCATGTGAGGGTCGGTAAGACCTCTATGAAGAGGTTTTTTTGTACAAACGGCTTTCCTCAACATAAAATGCATAAACATGACTTAAAACAATTAAAAGTAAAGAAACCCAATTTTGCTTGGATGATGTTCTCATTACAGAATTCTCTGCTCAGATAACGAAATATTTTTGATAGAATATATAAGCATTGACCAAGAACAAAGAAAAACTTCTTGTGTTATTGGTTAAATACAAATATTTATTTATTTGCTGCTTAGAAGGCGCTAAAAGTTTTATGAATGAAAGACTCATCCTTTTTTCTTTCTGTATTTATCAACATCCATTATTAATTTGATTTAAAAAATTCGAAACAATTTCTAATAAACACAAAGTAGGCTCTGATACCACTGTTGGAAATTTACTTAATCATGCACAACGGAAAATAAATTATTTTTCAATTTCCACCACGGATATGCTTTGTGTTTAGATAGAAACTGTGTTCAGAATATAGTGATGCTTGGTGTACATAATTTGGGTTACATAATGATATCCATACACTCACATGGGGTGGGGTCCGCTCAAATATTTTATTCGAGCGGACCCCACCTCATATGAGTGTATGGATACCATTATATAATCCAAATTATGTACAAATAGAGTTATTCTTCAGAATAATACT
>CAIGRT010049921.1:0-17774 GCA_903798405.1 Fraxinus platypoda | reverse complement strand
TATGTTCCTTAGTAATTTTATTATTTATAAGAAGGATATAAAATTTGATATTTAGTTTATATCTTAATTTTTTATATGCATTACACAGCTTATGAAATTCAGGTTTTCGCATATCTAAAATAAAATTCTTGATTTATAAATTTTTGGGGCCTTATTGTAGTTTCTATATTCTTATAGAGGCTCTAGGTGTAATTTTTGTATAAAGGGGTATTTTTGTAAAACTAGATTCTGGATTTTATTCTGGTTGATGAATAGTTCTGGACAAGTAGAATTATTCTAAAAAATATTATACAAAATGGCCATTTGGACTTTTAACTCCTCCCTCCCAAAACCCCAAATTTATTCAGAGGCCTTCAACACTGAAAGGTAAAGCTTTGGTGTTGTCACGTGTCAAGCTCTCATAAATCCACAGGCTGTATTTTTTGAATATTTACATGAATTTGCCTTGCATTTTTAAATCACCCTTTCAAGCCCTACAAATCTTCTGCTTTGACTTCTTTTGAACTATTTAGAGAAAAATTGCAGGCATCAATGGCATCCTCTGTTGATAGAAACACGTTTTCCTTCCCAATTTTGTCGATGAATTTAGTAACTATCAACTTCTCCACTACGTCTCGTCTTGGATTTATTAAAATCATCTGCAAAAAGGGGAAAATTGAAATTTTCGGTAACATATTTTCACTCATATGACCTTTAGAGAAAAATGTATAGGGGAAGAATTACGTGCTTTTACCTTGATTCCTTTTGTTTCTAAATTTTTTCTCACTTCAACAAACGTTTCAACTCCCGATATGTCCATTGATGTCACACCTATATATTTCATTAAATTTATTTGCAGGTTTACTCAAATAAACAACTATGGATGACATGTTTAGTATGCTAGGCTGACTAAATGGTCGGAAATAGGGGACACGATATCAGTATCGTACCTCCCAAATCTAGTAATACAAATTCAATGACATTTCCTGAAGATTCTGGGACTTCTTGTTCATCTCTAACCCATCTTGCTATCCTGATACAAGAAATTTCACCAAAAAAAAAAAAATGAAAGATGAGTAATTAAGAGAATGAATTAACAAAAATAAGTAATAATTTATCTGGTTATAGAAAAAACCTTTCACTTAAGTAACTGCAATTCGCAAAGTATATAGGGGAACCAAGCTTCAGAATTAGGATCCCTGGAATCCCAGTTGCACCAGGATATTGCTCTACGTCGCGATACAACTTCGTGTCTGGTATTTTTCCGAGCTTGCACGAAGCAGGCCTTGCTATGTACAACAGTGATCTGATTAAAGCCAGTCCCACCTGAAAATAAGCCAAACAATTATAACATGTTTGGTATATGGAGTGGAACGACAATATTGAAAAGAAAAGAAAAGGTTGAAATTTTGACTATTATATTATTTGTTACTATCTACCAAAGTTAAATTGAACTCGTGCAAGTTAATTCGACTCGTCTAAGAGGTTAAACTCTTGGAGAGAATTTGAAGTTATTTAACTTTTGAGTTTATGCACCCTCTCATCCAGGTCTAGCTAGTTGATGTTATCATCCCACATTTTATTAACTTTTTCCCTACATCAAGACCTGCGGTGCATGATTCGTGTGCCTGCATTGGTGCCATCATGTGCCTAATGCGCCCTTAGGTACTCAGTATCTACCCTCGTGACCTATAAAACCAATTAGACTATAATTTAAGAAACTACAAATATAAGCATGGATCAAAAGTATAGACACGATTTTGGAAGCTAAGGTGGGCGCAATTCACGTGGATTTGAGCGCTGGCTTCCCTATCATCTCGTGAGATATATTAATATTGTTTTGAGCAAGTACTGAGATAAATGACGACGACTCTTGAATTCAAGAATACCCTTTCATCTAAAGCATGAAAGTAAATAATTTCTTACTGAAATCATGAGTCCGATTTCCATGCCAATGAAAGAAACAACCAGAAAAGCACTGATGCAAATTAGGAAATCAAATTTGTCTGTCTTGAACAAGTGATAAGCCTTTTCGTACTCGATAAGCCCAAGCATTGCTGACATGATAATGGCAGAAAGTGCAACCAGAGGCGTATGACTAAATAAAGGCGCGAAGAAGAGAAGCACCAGCAGCATACACAATGACATTACTATATTTGACATTGCTGTTTTGCATCCAGCATTGTAATTTACAGCAGTTTTTGAAAATGGCCCTGTAAAATCATATTTCTCTATTACTAAGAAAAATGCCCTTTTGGAGAAAAACATAATAAAAACCGTCAACGTTAACTTGATCTGTGGTCGAGAAATAATGGTACAGTATGATTAAACAGATACCAGTGGTTAAATAGCACGACGTGAAAGATCCAACAATGTTCATGAGGCCAAAGGCTATCATCTCCTTGTTACCGTCAATCTGTTCATTTTCTGCAATGGCAAAACTTCTTCCAATTGCTATCCCTTCCTGTAACAATTTTTTTAATACAAAAATTGAAATAATCAATCAAATAATCAAATTCCAAATGAATAAAAGGTGGAAATAAGTTATATTATATACAATTAATCTTAATAAATGGGCAGTGTACTTACAGCAAGAGCTATCAAAGCAGTGATAATTCCAATTTTTAGAGGTGCAGATATATACTTTGGATCAAAGTTTAGAAGTTGAATAGAGGGATCATTTATTCCTTTGCTGAGATTACCCACCTTCAATGAATAAACAATTTTATAAGGAGGGAATAATTCCAAATTTGAACAATATATTCATAAAAGGTGAAAAACTCAAAAAATGAGAACACGAATTCAAGATTAGTTTGCTCAATCGAGCCACTATCTTTAGAGGTCATGTTAACGGATAAATCCCACATCAAATAAAAATAAAAATATATACTAACATATAAGGGCTTGAGCTACTCTCTTAATAAGGTTTACGTTTTAAGATGAAATTCCAAGTTTTAATAGAGTTGCGTTCATTATACAAAATCGGATCGAGAAACGCATCAATATTTGAGGAATGTAGAAGAAAATATAATAATAAGTAAAACTTAAATGTCTATTAGATGACTCACAATTGCAATGCCATGTTTCTCTGCATGAGTAAAATAAGCAAAAAGGCATCCAGCAACGACAACCACCATTGGAGCAATGGCTGACACCCAAAATAATTTAGGTTTCTTATCTTTCTGCACTTTCACAATTTAATTATAGCATAAATAATTCAATTAATTCACATCAAAATTATATTTTTATATATGTACTTGTCTAAGTGTTTAACTTACCACATATCTTGTGATTTGGAGGAAGACAAGAAATATCACACCTATCAAAAAGCAATCCCATTTCCACTGCAAGAAATAATAGTCACATTTGATAATGAATAAGTTACTTCGAAAATTTAATCTTATTACTAGAAACTTCTACAAGAAGCTTAATTAAGTTGGTATGAAACACATATTTTTTTGTTGAATTTGACGACTCAATTCAACTCAACTACGACTAGACTGTCACGTCAATTTTTCCATCCTGCAAATTAACGTAGAGTGATCAAATTGTTACAAAGTATGAAATATAAATATATGTGTTTGTATGTAAACCTCGTCTCTATGGCTGAACACGGCATGTAAAACAGGAACTACACCAGTTTTAGTAGTAAAATGATGCAACCCAAGCATTCCTTTGAGTTGCTGCAGGCAGATAAGTACTGCTGTGCCCCCCATGAAGCCCAAGATAGTTGAATGTGAAAGAAAATCTACCAAAATGCCCAGTCTGCGTAGCCAAAATTAAACACACCTGTTATATATACTAAGTTTCATGGAAATCGAAACCCGGAAATTAGACAGGACACGACATAGTAAAAGAATGTCCATAACCTTTATCAATTACCTTAATACTCCCATAACTGTCTGAAGCAAACCAGAGAAAAAAGTGGCTGTATATACAAGACCTAGGTACAATTTAAGATCTTCAGTGGGAGATACTTTTTCTCCTATTGTTTCTGCTATGAGCAATGAACAAGCTGCAACTGTTCCTACTGCTAGATTTTTTGAACTCCCAAAAACAGCATAGATAAGAGGGGGCACAAAGCTTGAGTCTGCACCACACACAAAATTGGAGAATGTAAATTACATCTATTAAGTTAGTCCAAGTCAATCTAGTACTTCATTTGCTCGTTTGGTAACGTGGGCTGTACAATTGATCTTGGAGAGTAGTAACGATACTCTTTAAAGTTATCACGTCCTTGTGTAACAAACATCCATTCTATAAGTTGAAAGAGCAATTGGCTGAAATCTTATTTGCTTGTTTGGTATGGTAGACTGTATTATAATAGACACGATTAGCTATTAAAGAAGAATTTTGTCTATTCACTCGTCAATCATGACTAATACTAGCATGTAACTTGAAAGCAATTTAGGGTGGACTAAAATTTATAACTAATAGATTTTCTAATAATTTTAAGAACTTTTTACGGCCAATTTTACGAAGTAAAAGAAAAAAGAAAATTTTGGAGAAGTTTTATGTTGGGCTATTGCGCACTAAACATGCACTTATAAAAAGAGCAATTGGATCTTATAAAGCCAATTTTTTTAGTATTAAAGATGAAAATGAAGTCATAATAATGGTATAACTCGATCTAATTCTGCATGCCAAACATGCAGTAGAATATTGAAAATATAATGAAAGAGCCATTGAAACTTACAAAGGCCAATAATTGGAGGAAGTCTGGCGAGATTCGCGTAGCTGATGCCTTGTGGTATTGCAAGGGTGGCAATGGTGATACCAGCAAGAAGATCATACTTGAACAGACCAAAGTTATATTTTGGCAGCCATTCGAATATGGGAATGAAATATTTAATCGTTTTCCTGGTTCGACGAGCGCATGGCTCATTCTTCAACTCGCGAAATGGATCGTCGGGAAAGAATGTTTCTTTACACTTGGATTTGAACACAGTTCCAAAGCTTCTACTGTTTTCATAAATCACCTTGTTATGAAATTCAGGTGCTGTCATGGCTGTGCTGGTTTTGCTTTTAGATGGAGAGTTTACACGGTATTTCTTATCTATATTGATGTCTTTCTTCTGTGTGACAATGAAAATTTGTTAGATATATTCTATGAAGAGAATGATTTTTTATTTTTATTTTTAATTCTTCTTTCTATAAATTTATAGAAGAATATAGATATGAAATATTTATATGAAAAGGAAAATTCTATATTATGGAAATACTATATTAGAGAATGAGGTAATGTTAAGGAGAATATTATAAAAGATTTTCCATATTTTTAACATTTCAAGATAAAGAAGTTTCACAATCTCCTTTCACAGTCTCCTTGAAGCAAGATTTGGATAAGTACATATAATTAAGTTGTGACTCATCGAATTTTTCGATGATGTGATTAACATAGTATCAGAATAAAATAAAAGTTACAAGATCAAATATTATTGCTACCCATTTATTAAAAACTTGTCAATGCCAGATTTTTAACGAGTATACGAATTCACTTATATACGCATGAGCACGTGTTAAAGACCATAAATATATTTTGTAAATCTTTAAAGGTCGGTTTGATTGCGAATGTTGAATTTGGGTGGAAAGAAAATGAATTACAGGAAATTGAATTGCCTAGAATTTGTTTTATTGGGAATTGTAATTAATTGTGTTTGATTTGTATAATTTTCCACCTGAAAAATGTTGAAAGTTTGGTGTCGGTTGACTTTGATTGCCATGTAAATTGTCCATTAAAGTGATAATTTTTTTACCATTGTGTCTAGAATTTTTCCCAATTGTCAAAAAAAAAAAAAAGTTGGAAAATCAATTACCACAAAAAAACAAAAGAAAACATTTTCCTTCAAAACCTAGAAAAGAGGCGCGTGAGGGGTGGGGAGGGAAAATGAATTCTGGAGAAATTTTTTGCTATCAAACACTATAAAAGGTGGCATTTGTAGTATCAAACATGGCCTTAGATGAAATGATCGTCAAGTGTCATGTTTCACAATAAAAATCTGTGGTTCATAACTATTTCAGCACCCAAAGTGAAAAACGATGTGACCAACCTGCCTGAATAATCACATGACAAATCTCATGAAAGACAAAATCAAAAATTATGAACAAATACTACAATCCCAAGAATGTCACTAATGAAGTATTTTGTATTGAAACATTCTAATTGTTAAAAGAAATTATAAAACTTAAATATAAAACTTACGTAGCATTGTATTGAGACATGCTAATTAAGGTTTTGATATACTTACCAAAGACTCTTCAGATATGGTTAGATTTTGATGAAGTGTTAACGGCTCGAATGTATCATAAACACTTGGTTAAGGAAAGAGGCCACGATATCTTGTAAATCTCCCTCGACCAAAAAATTGATTATTGATCTCTTCATACGATCACATATGAGGAAGATGATCGTGAATAGAAACTAGTGATTGATATATCAGAAATCCACGTCGAATTAGTGGATGTAATCAAGAACCAAGACACAAGAATGGATAAAAGTTGAAGGAGAGAACAATTATGTGTATTGTTGAAAACTAATACTGAAGCGGAAAAATAGATATGAAAATTAAGAAAGTTTTCTATTGGATAAATCTATTATGGGTAAATTTCACAATCCTTGAGAAATGGAGAATAGATGGCTCTTATTCGAAGAGAGTGAGAAATATACGCTTTATGAATAGCTTCGAATGGTTAACTAAATATGTTCAAAATGGCATATTCTTTTTATCCTTTTTTTTTTTTTTTTTCCCTCTCATTGTCAACGAGAAAAGATAAAAGACTTCTCGATAGATTTTCCCCCTTCCGTGAAATATCAAAATTAATCTGATCATTATTAGAGAAAAAACGATGAATAAATCTCGTAAGATTCCTATAAATAAAGGGAGTTCGAATATATAAGGCTTGTGCTCTTATTTATTTTGACTTTTGTATGAGCAAGTTCGCTAAACTTCAAAAGAAAAATAAATAAATAAATAAAATAAAAAAGCCTAGTTATTTTTAATTTTTTTTTATTTCTATACATGTTTAAATAATTTACTTAAGGATCTTTTCACCTATCAATATATTTGACATGTTAATCTTATCCCTTCAATATAATGATCCACATTTAATTTAACCAAATCTTCTAAAAATCTCAAAACCCCAATCCCTCCACTCCACCTTACCTACCTTATCTAATAGAATACATAAATAGGGAAGCATTCTATCACCCTTTTAAACTCAAATTATTAATTTTTACAACGCGACGGGATGTAGATTAAATTTTTTTTTACTTACTATATATCCCATTTAATTAACTTTTATTTTAATATGATTTCAATTTTCAATAAAAAAAAAAAATCATTTTGAGTTTAATGGTGACACTCACCTATTCATTCTCATCCACAATTTTGTTTCTAGCGCTTTCTTCTTCTTTTTCTTCTTCTTCTTCCTAGACGTCAATTTGTTTGTCAGTCGATATAAAAAGATAGATGATGTTTGTAGCGTCCCGTCGCCCCTCCTCCGCCGGAACTCCAATGGTCCCTATTCCTTCAAACACTCTCTCAAAATCTAGAAAGATTAGCCTCTATTTTTAGAAAATAAAAATCAGCTGCAGCATGGTCAGCCTAATAGTCGACAAGGCATGCACTCTCAAGTGCACATGGATGACAAGCTGGAGAATGACAAGTTGGACCATAGATGAAAGAAAAAATTTAGAAGAATATAGCATCTTTTCTGTTATATGAATTTTTATTTTTACTTTTATTTTTTTTTGTAACAAAGTTAGTTTGTATAGATTCACTCGTTAGGCTGCTGTATAGTTTCCATTTAGGCTGACATTCTTTTTATTTTTTCTATATAATGTAATCAATTTGTAAAAGGAGACACATACAGAAGAATCAATATGATGAGAGAATTCTTCCAAAATTCTTTCACTCTACTTGTTCGATAATTTTCCTTTTACTTTTCATTTTCTTATATGGTATCAGAGCCGGCTATGACACAAATGATTCCGCTAAACCAAATTCAGTTGAATCTTTTAACACGGATGCAAATCAACACCCAAATCCAACCCAAATAGATCCCTCATAGCCAAACAATCCATACTATATTGGAGCTAATGATAGCTCTGAATCCATACTTGTTACTCATGTATTGGATTCAAATAACTATCATTTTGGGCACGTCCGATGCAAAGAGCACTCAAGATTAAAAACAAGCTCGATTTTGTTGATGAAAGCATTTCAGAGCCAAGTGATGCACACAGTCCACTTATGGAGCATTGGTTGAGGTGTAATGATATAGTCATTACTTGGTTGCAAAACACTATGGCAGTTGACATAAAATGCAGCACCGTGTCTACTGAAACGGCACATCATCTATGGAAGGAACTTGAGTAGAGGTTGGCACATCAGAATGCACCAAGGATTTTTGAGCTCAAACGAAGTATTGCAAGCCTAATGCATAACCAAGACAGTGTAAGTATGTATTTCTCAAAGTTGAAAACCCTTTTGGATGAATTGCTGAATTATGAATCAGTACTTAACTGTTCTTGTGGAGGTTTGAAAGATGTGGTGAACAACCAACAAAAAGATTGGGTTATGAAATTACTAATGGGTCTCAATGACACATATAAGGGATTAAAAGCTCAAATTCTCCTCATTAAGCCTTTTCCCAAGCTTGAATGAAGTGTACTCCATCATTCATCAAGAAGATAAAAGAAGGCCAATCTCTACTGATAGTTCACCGGATGAAACTATGGCACTCCTTGCTAAGGGTAACTTTGATGTGAGAAAACAAAACCAATCCTCTCAAAAGAAGGATAGGTACTATTGTACCTATTGTAAGATAGTTGAGCATTCCCTTGAATGATGCTTCAAGGCTAATCCGAACAAACCCGCATGTTCTTATTTCCAAATGCCTGGTCTTGCAGTTGGAAAATGTTTCAAGCTACATGGGTATCCATCAAGCCACAAATCAAAAGAGAGAAACAAGCCATCAACATCCTTTGCTAACTAGTCTACTACACTTATGCCTCATCTCCACGAGCAGGTAAGTAACAAAGCTCAAATGCCTTTTACTCAGGAGCAATATGCTCAGCTCATGGCATTACTAAAACCACAAACCCATCAAACTTTCATTTATTCTACAAATCATGTTCAAACTATCACTCTAACTCATTCTGGTGCTGGTGAATGCCTAAAGTTTTAGCTATATCTCTCTGTCTCTCCGCCCTTAGCACTAAACTTCCTAATCATTCAGTTGTACCTTAGATATATGCTTAGCCTTTCTTTACCACAATCAAAGTTAAAGTTTCATATTCAGTAGCTTTCCCAAATGGTGCGATTGTTCCTATCACTCTTCAGAATCCTTCATTTTAGATAATGTTCTTTGTGTTTCGTCGTTTTCTTTTAATCTCACATCAGCTAGGAAAATAACACAGACTATGAATTGTTACCTCATTTTTTTATTTGATTGTTGCTTTATACAGGACCTTTAAACTTGGAAAACGACTGGAATTGGTGAAGTAAAGCAAGGACTTTATCATCTGATGCAAAAGAGAGTGTCTCTTCTTGTCTTGACCAAGAAATTAGCCTATGTGACTCAAAAGGCACCCATATATGCTTCTTCTGTCTTCAAATAAATAGAATGCTATCATCAGTGCTGATTGTATTACAAATATAACTTCAAATGCAAATTTCATTTCTGAAATTCCTATTGTCTCAAATCACATAATAAATAACCTAAATCCTTCTCTTTCAACACTTCAAACCAAAATGCAGCAACCGAATATTCAATACCCTTATCCCAACCATTTGAACATTCTTCATTAGAACAAAACCATGAGTCATCTGAACCTGCAAATGCATCTGGAATCGATATTGAACCATCCCAAAACCAAGTTTTACCTCGAAGTTCAAACAGAATCAAGAGGACTCTTACACATCTTAAGGATTTTATCTGCCAACAGGTAGCTTTACTTCCCCAATCATAAGTTTTGGACAAGCAAAGGGTCACCATTCTTTTAGGTAATCCCTATCCTCTTGAGACCTATTTGTCATATCATAAACTCTCCACTTTCCATAAGGTTTTTTTAAATTTCTATCAGTATACACATAACCTAAAAATTTCAAAGAAGCTCTAGAATCTCCCAAGTGGTGTAGTGCTATGAAAGCTGAAATAGATGCTCTCGAATTAAATGATACTTAGCTGATTATTGATCTACCTCCCGGTAAGGAAACCGTAGGATTTAAGTGGGTCCATAAAATTAATCTCAATGCTAATGGGACTATAGAAAGATATAAAGTCAGGTTAGTGGCTAAGGGATACACACAGCAGGAAAGACTCGATTATCATGAAACATTCTTGCATGTGGCAAAATTAGTTATTGTAAGGAAATGGTTGGCTATGGCTGTTGTCAAGGGATGGCATCTATACCAATTTGATGTAAATAATGCATTTATACATGGAGATTTGGAGGAAGAAGTTTACATGCAATTGCCTCCGGGTCATCCTAATGCTGATGGGACAAAAGTTTGCAAACTAAAGAAAAGCTTGTATGACCTTAAACAATTTTCTAGACAGTGGTATTCTTAGCTGTCTAACTTCATTATTGAGTAGGTTTTTCACAATCTAAGGCTGATTATAGCTTATTTACAGCAACTACAAAACATTCCTTTATTGCCATCCTAGTGTATGTCGATGGCATTATAGTTGCCAGCAGCTGCATTGACTGTGTTGATGTTCTCAAGGCCTCCTTATGTGAGAAATTCAAAATCAAAGATCTAGGAAAGTTGAAATACTTCCTTGGGATTGAAGTGACTAGGTCAGGTCGTGGCATCTAAATATGCTAAAGAAAATATGCCTTCGAAATTTTGACATGTAAAATTGGGGCAACACCAACTCAAATTACACTTGATCAGAACATTAAGCTTTCTTAAAAGCTAGGAGAAATTCTTTCTAATCCATCACTCTAGAGAAGGCTAGTTGGAAGATTACTATACTTAACTATAACAATACCCGACCTATCCTTTTCGGTACAACTAGTCTAGATTACCATACCTTAATGCAGCCTACAAAGTTTAAACGTATATCTCCCAGGACAATGTTTGTTTTATTCTGCTCAATCGAACTTGCAGCTTACAGGTTACCGTGATTCAGATTGGGGAGCATGCCAGGACACAAGAAGGTTGATTAGTGGTTATTGTGTGTTTATTGGGTCTTTTTTGGTATCCTGAAAGTCAAAGAAATAAGGGGTTGTGTCCGGATCATCTGCAGAGGCAGAATACGGAGCAATGGCTAATTTGTTCTATGAATTAACTTGGATGTGATATTTACTTCACAACCTGCAGATTACACATTCCCAGGCGGCCACTATGTTTTGTAATAACAATGATGCACTTCACTTCACTTCACATCGCATCAAATTATGTTTTTCATGAAAGGACCAAGCTCATTGAGCTTGATTTCATCTCATCCATGACAAGATTTAAGATGGAAGTATAACCACTGGTTATGTTAGTAGTGTATCACAAGTTGCAGACCTCCTAAGTAAGGCTTTAAGTTCTCTTATTTTCTACTCTCATTTGCTCAAGATGGGAGTAGAAGATATCTACTCTCCACCTTGCGGAGGGTTATTAGAAAATAAAAATCAGCTGCAGCTTAGTTAGCCTGGTAGTCAGCAAGGCATGCACTCTCAAGTACACATGGATGACAAGATGGACCACAAATTGAAGAAGAAATCTAGAAGGATATAGCATCTTTTTTGTTATATGGTTTTCATTTTCATTTTTTATTTTTTGTAATAGAGTTAGTTTGTATAGATTTCCTTGCTAAGCTGCTGTGTAGTTTTCGTTTAGGATGATATTTTTTTCATTCTTTCTATATAATGTAATCAATATGCACATAGAAGAATCAATATGATGAGAGAATCCTTCCAAAAATCTTGAACTCTACCTGCTTGATAATTTTCCTTTTCCTTTTCTTATACTATTAATCTAGATTTTAAACACAATTATAAAAAAAAAATTAACACCTTTGGGTCTTATTTTTTACGTCAATTCTTCATTTTCAAAACGTCGACTTCTTCTCATCTTCTCTCCATTTTAATCCAACTTTGGGCTTTATCCTACAGACATGAAAACGATCAAATATCAATATAACTATACTCCAACATCTCGAAATACTAACGAAAAACCATTATAAATGAACCTTATCGACTATTCGTGCAGATGGTCTTGAATTTATAAGAAGAATTGACTACTCTATCTAATATAAAGACTGACCTTTATAGATGGAGCCCCAATTACCTAATACTTCGAGTATTTATAACAACAATATATTAATTGAAATATATTGTCATTTCTATATTGATGTTTGTAGTCGAATTTTTTTAAACAAAAGTTTTGTTTCTCAGGCCTCTACTAATGATCGAGAGCATTTTATTCATGTATTTTATTGTCTCGTTTATCAACTCCTATACTATCGTAACTAGTAATGAGGTTGTTTTTATATTCTTCGTAGTAATTTATCGACATCAAATTTATATTACTTTCTTGATCTTTGAGATAAGGACTCCTCATTTTCAAAATTGAATTCCAGTACGACCTTTCATTTTCAAAATCAAAATGTCAATAAAGATAACGATATCCTATTCCTACCTATGGATGATCAACTTCAACTGAGTTGAGATGGAAAAATGTCATGTGCATTGTCAGTGTGCTCAAGAACCCAAAATTATCCTTAGAATTGTAGATAGATTTTGAAATCTTTATCAAATGGAAAATGATTCAAGTACACAGAATTTTTACCAGAATTGGACCAGATTTTTGAATTTCAACTCACATGTAATGGACCCCGTGTATAAAATATTGAAAAAAAAAAAAATTTCCCCCCAAATGTTGTATGTAGTCTGAATTCCTGTACATATAACAAAGTTCTTATCAAATATACGACACCCTATAAATAGACTATCTTTATTATGGGACCAACGTAGGTAGTAATTTAGAAGGACAATAAAAAACTCAAAAATATTTGAGTGAAATTAGTGCAAGCATTATGCTTACGCTCGTTGATATGTACTCTTATTTTCGACCTTTGTCTTAAACCAGACTTCTAGCTTTTGTTGTAACATTTAGCCCCTGTTTGGTTTGGATAAAAAAATAAATTTTAGTAGATTTTAATGCAGTTGGTAAAATGTATGATTGAAAAGTTGATAAAATTTGTGAATCTCATTGAATGTGTGGTTAAAAATGAGTTTGGAAAAAAAGTTATATTTAAGAAATGGAAGTCGAATTAAAGCTTAATATGAATCCAACCGTTAGTAACCATCCTTTTTAACATATTTAAGTCTCGTTTGAAAGGACTTCTACTTCCCTTTTTTTGTAGAAGAGTTTAATGAGAAAGATACTTTAAGTCAGGTTCCTCTAAAAGCTCATCCAGTTAGACAAAATACTTTCAAAAAATTATTCAAACATATTCAAAAGTAGTTTCTGAACCTTAAAAGTAGATTCTGACTTTTCAAAAACCCTGTTATCCGTGCCCTTAGTACGTTCAACGATAAAAAAAAAAAGTTGTACATAATCTTAGGGTCTAAATTATAGCTGAATGATGCTGTAGAATCATACAAAACCTGTCACAAACATTAATATGAAACAATTATAACTGTTGACAAATGACATCTCACTATCAAAGCTTTTTGTCAATTAGAAAGTGGCTCCAAACCCAAACCTCTATATTCAAACAATTCAAATCACTCCTGCCTATTGATTCTATATACATATAAAATGGACAACTCATTAGAATTTGTCATCTAATGGCTTAATATAGAACCTATTACCTTATTAGTATTGTATTATAGCCAACAGAAATTAACGTTATTTAACGACGGGGTGTTTGTTGTGTTCTTTAGCCGACGATTGGATTTGGTTAATAATAGTACAATATAGACGTACCTAACTCATAATATGAATACCATATTTGCTTATTTTGTAATTTCTTAACTTAATTTTATAGTTTGGATTATTTGTCCTTAGGCATGAAGCCAAAATCCTAAGAGTACTGAGACATTTCACCATTCTGTCCTAATAAAAATTTCCCTCGTATTAAAATTCGAATAATTTACAATAATTCCATTGGTGATTAGGGATGAAAAATCAAAGAAAATAGTTGTTTTCAACTTCAAATAGGCTGGTCGAGTTGCCTTTTTGCCCCGCGCCTTTTTCGTACTTCGACAATTTCATTTTCGGATAATTTTTCATTCTAATAGTGAAATACGGGGTTTCTTCATCTTACCCTTTTTTCCATGGTTTAGGGGATATTCACGTGCAGAAGTTACTTACCTGTCTTGTCCATTTAGGATTGGGCTTCAATGTGGCGATTCAAACCCAAGAGAAACTTAATTTGAGTATTGGTAGATCGTTACATATGATATCGGTTAAGGTTTTTTCTTTTTCAAATATTACGGAGCCAAATGAACTAGAAGGCGATCAAATATAGCCAATTGCTCGTAAATCGTAAATAAATTACAAAGCCAAATTACACACAAGACCCAAACAAAGCTTCCCAAATTTCAGAGAAAACTTCAATAATGACCCTATGATGATGATATGAATTCAAAGATAGAAAACACTGCAACAAATTCTCAAGTTCTTTTGCTCTAAAAATCTGCTTCTCCACAATCATTTCCACCATAGATGTTCTAAAATCAGTATATGGATCACTCGAACGCTTCACCACTGCTAAGCTATCTTTAACCCCTTCTCGTAACGGCATCAAACCCTCCTTAGAAATCTTCCTTTGAGCTCTTCTCGACCGAGCCCCCGCCTTTAATCCGTTGCTGATGCCGCATTTTTCAGTAGTGAATTCTTCTTTGTCGGGATATTCTGAAAATTCGAACTTTTTAGTCTTCGAATTCACCTTCTTGTTTGAGCTCTTTCTAGTCGTCTTCTCTGAATAAAACTTTTGGAACTCGAAGGGTGTATTGAAAGGTGAAATGGGAGATAGTGGAGGGCACTTTCGACCCTCGATTCCAGTAGAAACAAGAAGACATTTTCGCTCCTCGGATAATTTTGGTCTGCAAATGAATGGAAATGGACGAGGAGGTGGCGAGGAATGCTCGATTAACTGGTAGTGTTGACGACTATTTGTCTTAGGAATAAAAGTGGGATCGCCAACGTCGTCGATGGTGTTTTTAGATTTGCACGAGATGAGGGATGATCGAAACATGCGAAAGAATCGTCTTTTGAAGTGATTCTCCATAGGGTTTGACAGTGGAGAAATTTGGTAAGTTCTTGTTTCAATAGTAGAAGAATTTATAAAGGAATGAATTTAAATTCACGCGAGAAGGGGATGGGGGGGGGGGGGGGGGGGGCGGCCCCCTCTTCGCCCCCGAAATTTTTTTTAAACTAAGAGAATTGAAAACGACGATTTTGAGTACCAAAATAGACAAGTTAGATTGACTNGATCGTGTGATTATTTGAAAAGGGATTTTTTTGAAAAAAAATATACATAATTAGAAAGTGAGAAAAAATTATGAAAAAACGTGAAAAATAATTTTTTTCTTAAATGTACAATTAAAAATAAGTGTGAAAAAATAATAATTTTGAATAAATATTTTCAAACATGAAACAACGTGGACTTAATTTAAAAAAGGAAAATTATATTTGTACAACCTCGGTTGACAACCTCTCACACGGGGTCCATCTCGATTTTTTGAACATTTTAAAATCGAGGTGGACCCCTCCATGTGAGTGGTTATCAATCGAAAATGTCAACTTCGATTGTACAACTAGCATGATCCATTTAAAAATGAGGATAACAAACAAATTTCATCCCATTTTTGTCTTCTCTCTTGTCCACAATTAACTTACGTCAATTTCAATTTCAACGAGACCAAGAAGGCCTACGTTGCATGATGGTAGGGTGTCAGGGTAGGTTATGGGCCTCGTTAAGAGAATTATTTCAATCTTTACGTTTTCGTGAGTGATAGTATAAGATTTTTTTTCAAAACATGATCTACGAGTTCGTGTGTAATTTGAAACAAATATGTTATATGTACGTCACAACTTATAAATTTATTTATCAATAGAAAAAATTTGACCAAATCAAAATCTCACCAACCTATCATTAACACACATTACATAAGCACAATTATTTAAGTGGTGAATAGATTTTGACAGTTTTAATTCAATTTATCGTTACATTATCAATCTGCAAATGATAATGTACAATAAATATTTTCCTATTTAAAATATCCATATGCTATTTGTTTGAGTTTTTTGAACTCTAAGAGTGTGTTTGATGCACATTTTTTAGGAGAGAATGCATTTTTTGATGTAATGTGATGGGAAATATGTGGTTGAAAAAGAAAGAAAAGTTATTGATGTGATAGAAAATATTATTTTATTAAAGAATGTGAGGTTGAAAATGAGAATGTAGCTCAAACAAGGCTAATACAAAGTTTCTCGACTTTCCACTTTGTAAATTTAGCCCTTGCTTGAACTTTATTCTTTAAAATTCGAATCACTTTTTACAAAATCTAGCTCCTATTTGGCCTCCATTTTTTAAAAGTTATTTTTCACCAAACTCATTTTTAACTACACATTTCATGGTATCGACAACTTTTCAATCACGCATTACATCAATTTCTATCAAAATTTACTAAAAATATGATTTTGAACGAAACCAAATAGAGGCCTACTATTAATAAAAAAAAAAAAAAAATGAAGCTCAAACAAGAGTTTAATCTCTTTAAGAAGGATAGTTCAAATGTTTACAATTGATCATTATTTTAATATTTAACTAACCTGAAAAATTACTCCAAACACAATAGAATCAGGAGTGCACGATGGGACATTTGGTCTACTATGCCAAGGTTTTCTTTGTATTGATATTCAAGAATTGGAGCTTGTTTGAGAGGGATTAAAATCAGATTAAAATTGAAAATATAGTATTTGGAGTTGACTTTTATTAGACGAGTGAGACCCAATAACGACAATATTTTAGTATAGTAGACCAAATGTTCCATCGTGCACTCCTGATTCTATCCTTCTTTTCAAATTACAAAACAATTAAATCGAGATTATTATAAATATTTTGGTATAATCAATATTCAAAACATACAGTCTACATGGTTTAATTTTCATCTCTACTTACTTCAAGTACGTTTGTATACATGATTATCAGAGCCATTCCCAGCAATATAATACCTTACTCGAACATTAAGAATTTTATCTCCCTCGAACTTATCCCAAACGTAAAGAGATATTTTACGTCACGTACTATAATAATATCTTTCATGTTTAAAAATGATAACAAACAAAACTTTTCATTAAATACATCAAAAATAATCAACCTTGATAAAATATTGTAATCCTGGACATTTCGTTTTCTTCGTCCTCCACCATCCCGAATCCCTAGAACTCGACCCGACATGACGGAATGCGAATTAAGCTGTGGATCTTCTCGTCCCTCTTTCAAAATTAAGCATCTTCCAATTCCTAGTAGCTTCCAAGACCTAAAAAACACATTAAGAAGTGCAATTTTTGTTCCTTCTTTTCAAAAGTCCCACCAAAAGCTACATGACATTTGTAGATTGACCCAGATTTTAAAGCTACAGTTATCTCAACGATAGCAGAAAATGTCAGTCTACTTGATTTTTTACATTGCATGGACCAGAGACGGAGGTGCGGGGCGACAACATTGTCCGCTGGTCCACTATTCCTAATTAATTTGTAATGTATTTTTCAGTTTCGTCCCTGCAAAAAATTTGACTCGCCCCCTAAAAAAATTTGAAATTTTTTATTTTTTTTTCCATT
>CAIGRT010049906.1:0-12973 GCA_903798405.1 Fraxinus platypoda | reverse complement strand
TCCCGCTCGTCTAATAAAAGTCAATTCCAACGATTATATTTTCAATTTTAATCTGATTTTAATCCCTCCCAAACAAGCTCTTAGTATCGGAAATGAGCAGACTCACGGTCTCGTATGAGAGGTTAACCTTTCGCTACTATTCTAATTGTGTCGTCTGTCACTTAACTGCTGAATCTTTAGGCTTATATTTTTAACTATCTAAGCATTCTCTCCTTACAAATCCCTAAGGTTGAGTGGGCCCTAATAACTTTAACTTTTAAATGAAATAATTAGCATCATCAAATTGATGATTTCATATATAGCCGGAGAAGTATTCCTGAGACCTGTTCAAATCCCTCCACCACCACCCAAAAGGAAAGAAAAAATAATTGCTTTATTCATCGTGACCACCACTCCATTGGCCGGTTTTGTTTTCCCATATATGCTCACGCGTAACATTTTTAGAGTATGTTTAGCAGAGTTCTTGACAATATTAAACGTATAATAAATAATTGTTTCTTCACTGATTGAAACTTTATGCACTTACTAATTATAATTCAAGAAAGACAGAAGCAATTACTTAAAAGCTTAGCCATACCAACTATTGCTATATAAGTATATTTCGACCCCATATATCACTCTCTCTATTATTTCAAATCTTGGAACCTGTCATGCACACACACACACACGCTCTCTCCTCCATTTTCTTTCTTCTCAAAACTTGTTAGCCCTCTTCTGTGATGGCTAAAGAGCCTCTAATAATGCCCACTATGTTGATATTACTAGTCATTTTGTTAATATTTCAGCAGGTTGATCAAGTTCATAGTGCTAGGCATACACAATTTCTTAAGGTTAAGCCTAAATCTCTCGTTCCGCCTGACAACTTTTACGGGTATTTGCCGAAAGGAATGCCGGTGCCGCCTTCAGGTCCTTCGAGGAAGCACAATGACATTGGATTACGGGGCTGGCAGGGGTCACCTTGAAGATGTAATGTATAGCAAAAGTGTCAAAAGTTTTACATGTGAGTTTTCTTTTAGGTGTTCTTTTGATAATCTATTGGAATGCATTGTTAAGCTACTTTATAGCCTGAAAATATACAACTATATAACTATACATATATACATACAGATGTGTAGTAGCATCGCCTTTTGTAACGATCAAAGTTAGAGTCGATCACACAAGTGTCAATGTACGAGTAGAAGATTCAGCCCATAGATTTCAGTTCAGGCACACGAACTACTCAAAACATGTTTACTTACACTTATCATATACAATGTTAATACATGAATACTTAAATTTATTGACACATTTTCGAGAAGGCGAACTTTTGAAAAACGTTGAATAAGTACTAATGTGGGTCATTAAATTTAGTTGATTGATTGATTGATTTAAAGAGAAATCAAAATATATTATTAAATTTGAATAATATGTCAAACATGCTAAACAAAACCACTTATGCACAATGTCTTTCTTTGAAGTCAACTGAGAAATGGGAAAGGAGACTTAAAATAAAGGAGCATAATGTCAAAGTTTGGTACATAATTTGAACTTTTGTTTCAACCATAGGAGGGAATTCAAGATACAGTTGGTTGAAATCACCAACTGCTATTGAATCTATAAAAAATTATGGACAAGTTAACTCGATTATAAATCAAGTTATTCAGCTCGGTTTGGGATGGAGACCGACCCAGCCTGCACCGGTACTCATTACATTTTTAGTGAAATCAAAATTTTATGTGACTTCGAAAATCATCATCTTTTGGTACTAACACACCATTATGTACCATTTTACAAGTAACATTGCCTCCTAATTGACAAAAAACCAGTCATTTTCTGCATTACCTTTGCCAGAATAATAAACAATGTTGCACTGGCTTCAATATGTTTTCTATTTTATTCTTTTGATTGATTATTAAGAGAATCTCGTGCACCACTCAGTTGGCTCTCCCTTTCAACATAGCCATAACTGCTCCTGCCTCTACTTTGATTTTACATCTTTTAAAAGTAAATAAAAATAAATCACCTATTCGGAGAGATTCGACGCAGACCTCTCCCAAATTGTTGGCAGCGTACGAACATACACACTGTGGAAGAACGTCGATAGGTGTTTCATATAGACCCTAAAGAAATCTTAAGAGCGTGTTTGGCTAAACAAAAAACAAGAAAGGTTTCTCTGATTGTTTGATTCGACGAAATCACGAAGTGGAAAATCATGCAAGTGGTAATAGAAACCCGCTGGGGGGGGGGGAGGAACGGGCACAAAAACTTTCTAGCATATAATAATCAACATGTCTATATACACTACAATACAGCAACGAACGATGGATTCCCCAGAAATAAATTAGGAAGAAGATAAATTTAAAGAGAAGGGGTAAGAAAAATGGGGGAAGGGCAAAAAAAGATGGATGTCTATTTCCTCCATCACTATGAGAACCTGCATTGGCATAAATGGAGAATTTCTCTTTCCTTTGTACCTATATTTGGGAAGATGGTGAAATAGCTCCCTCGAACCTGCACATATCCTGGCCGGAAACTGATGACTTGTCTGATCCACGAACATTGTATCTTTCGTAAACTTTTTCTCGATTCTCTGACCACCAAGTCTCCGCTTGGTGCTCCCCGAATCTTCGCCGGCTGCACATAGAAGAAAGAAGTTAATTCTTATTCACATGACAACATTAATTACAACTGTTCTGAAATTGATGAAGTTGCAACTATATGAACAAACATTGCTTAGACCATAATCGACAGCATTAAATGAGATTTGAGAACAATTTTCAGAAAAATTAAGCTATGGTGAATTATAATAGTTAAAGAAAGTCTTATCTAAACTGAAAATTAAGTGATATTTAGTAAATTATGCTAATAGTTAAAGAAAGTCTTATCTAACCAATTATATAATATATATACCCTTTTTTAAAAGAAAAATATATTGAAGCTAGAATAAAAAATTAGGAAGCCAGATACCTGAAGCGGACACGTTTGAGATCCCTAATTCCATCTCGAAGGGCTACAAGTGTTATATACACACCAGGTTCGTATTGTTCAATCCACTCAGCCTCAATTTGACTAGCATTACCAGGAACCATTGAGTTTCTTGATTTCAAGACATGTTCACCGTCTTGAGGCACAGATTCTTTAGTGTTGATACTTTCAGCGTTATTCCTATAAGCTAGAACATCTTCACCTCCATTAGGAAGTCTGACATCCGAGCGTTCATTCATCCCATTGGTAACGGAAAATCCAAGTCCCTGAGCACCCGAGTTAGTTTCATTGCTCATTCCATTTACCGTAGTGGAGTCAATTCCAAGGTGGGAAGTCGTGTTTGAGCTATTGATCATATCAGATCTTGAATTCCTTTCTACATTTGCACCAGTATAGTGTATGCCATTTGGTTCCGCACCATTTGGTAGGTAAGCCAGCTTGATGCTTTCAGAATCATAAGCCCCGGGTGGCAGTCTTTCTGCCATATCTTTGAGCTGGAAATTGAGAAAATGAGAGAAGCCATTGACCTTTACCTTACAGATCATAAATAAAAAATTAATGATACAAGGGCTAAGTTCTTATAACAGACCAATCAAACATTCATTCAGCACCACAAGATAAAAATATAGGCGTAGACGGATAGAGAGGCTTCAAGTAGCCCACCAAACACGGTAATTTAGTTGTGCGTAGGTGTCTATGGCGGGAGAACAAATCAAGACAGCCTAAAGAATTCCACGTGATATCCACACAGTATAAACACCAGGCACATAATTGATCACAGGAATAACCACCCAAAAAATTCTCTTCCAGTGAACTTTCAAGCGAAGAGGTAATTTTTCAATTTACGAGATGCCAATACAAATCTAAAGCTCAAACTCACCTGTGCAGTAAGTGATTTCATCACTTCTTTTGCAGCTTTACATTTAGCAGATTCCTCTGCAGCTAATGCCTTTGCTTCTTGAGCTTTCTTTGCTGATTTCTGGATGTCCAATTCTTGCAGTTCACATCGATTTCTGAGGCTCTCGACCTATCATCAAAATAAAAAAGATTAACTTTGAGAGATTAAAGCTAAAAGATGAAACAAAGATTGACATTTGGAATGTACCTGTACACGCAATTTATGTACTTCCTGATTCAGAAGTTCATTAGTCTTCTTCAAACTATCTGTAATGCTTTTGGAAAAAGAAAGTCCTGAAGTTGTAGGGACTGGTGTTGCAGATCTCGGAGGGCTAGATTTTCTTGAGAAGGGGGACACAGACCTGGAACTAACACTAGATGGTGCAAGAACTGGTTTTGGAACTGTTCGACGAGCATCAACAGCTGTAGACGTTACAGCATCTCGTAGCTGTAACAGAGAAGGCACTTGAGAGGAACGGCCTAAAGAGAACGTATCCGATTTCTTTCCTTGTTTAGCTGCTTTTGTATCTAACTGTTTAATCAAATCAAAATTGGATGGCATTCCCGACTTGGCCAATCGCAGATCAGCCTTGTCCAATCTGTCCTTGTTTTCACCCGAAAGGCGTGGTACAGCATTTCTCTGGCTATTGACCCCAGCTTCCGCTAATTTACTTAGTTTAGCAAAACAGGCATCACAAACACGATATGGTTTTCCAGGATTAGGTGCCAATGCAGCCTGTAATGCTTTTCTAGAACTACAAGAATGACAGTGTACTAGTCCACAATTATAGCAATTATGCCTCTTTCTCGTGAAGCCAAAAGCCTGTCTACAAGCTGAGCACTGAGACTGCTCAGCACCAGAAACCCATTTATGAAGACATATAGCAGCTGTGAAATTTGATCCACATGCAATATATTTAATGTGCCTATCCTTTAAAGCTTCAACTAGTGTTGGCTTTTTCCGGTCTTCTATATCTCCCTGGCCCAACCTCCCGTTGGCTCCTTTTCCCCACGTGTAGACCTCGTTTTTGGATGTCAAGATAGTCACATGATATGCACCACAAGCAATTTCTTCAATAGATTCACCAGCAAGCTTGTCTTCCACCAAGCAAGGTAGCTTTCCGTCAGACTGAGGATTTCCAAGCTGACCATAGACTGTACTTCCCATTGTGAAAACATGCCCAGATGTAGTCAGGCCCACAGTCAAACTATGTCCACAGGCAATTTTGTGAAAATTGTAATCGATAAGTGCAGGCACACAAGTAGGTTTCAGTCGAGGTTCTTTGTCACCGTGTCCAAGACGGTTTTTATCACCATCACCCCACGTGAATAATTTTCCAGATGAAGCACTAGACTGTGTTACAATAACCTCAACCACAGCAGCAGTATGCCACACTCCACAAGCAACAGCAATTGTCCTCAACCCTGAAAGAGAGTCAACCTCTCTCGGGTATGAGACATTTTCCCGATTACCATGGCCTAAAATACCAAAGGTTCCATCCCCAAATGTAAAGAGTTGTCCAGTTGAAGTTATCAAGGCAGTGTGCCATGGACCACAAGTGACCATCGAAACTTGAAGTCCCTCAAGGGGACCTGAAATTCTTTTTGGTATCCAGTGACCGACATCAGTGCTGTGACCCAAAAGGCCAGCATTATGCGTACCATCTCCCCATGTATAAAGTTCACCAGCCATCGTAACAGCACAAGTGTGAAACTCTCCACATGCCACAAAATCAACGCTGCAAAAGGATAAAGATTCCACAAGATGCGGTTGAGTAACATCTTTCCCAACTCCATGGCCAAGCCGCCCCCCAGATTCTTCACCCCAACTAAAGACTTCACCTTGCCTGGTGACTAATGCAGCATGCCTGACCCCACAAGCAATATGATGGACATCCAGACCAACATTAGATTCTAATGGCCTGGGAAGAAGCACGTCTGCTCTCATACTCACTGAACTAGCATTCTTTCCTGGCCCAACCTTGACAACATTATCACATATAACCTCACCCCATATGTATACATCCCCTAAAGCATCACAATCATCCGGTGCAGAACCATGACTGGAAGTACTGGGGGCGCTAGAAACACTCACTCGAAAAGCATCTGAACCAGATCCTTTCACCTGCATGTTTGTTTGATCCAAAGCTACATGTGAACTTTCTGAATGCACCGAATTATCCGTGCGATAGCTGTTTTGTGAAGGATTTATGCTCAACTTGACGGAAACCTCAGGAGAGCTAACCTCTCGTGCAGCACTCACAGAACTGTTGCTTGGACTATTTGATGTCAAATCTCTGTTATCCTGGGATCATTTCATTAGGAATCACAAGTTAAACATGACAGTAGTGTTTGTGTTTTAACATCACCAATATAATTTTTCTCATTCTACATATTACTCGTCCATCTCCAAGACTAGTAGCAGTAGAAGATGTATCGAAAAAAGAAATCAACTCATCCCCATCACGTCCTATTGGAAAACAATCGCACTAGGTTATTCTAACAAATATTGCATCAAGCACAAGGATCTACCTGTTTCAGGATATGCAACGATAAACTAAGCATTATCCCAATAAATTTGGGATCGCCTACGTAACTCCTTTTTCAAATGCAAGATTTCTCAACCAAAAAAGGACAAGAAGATTTTTCACTAAATGATATCCCAAGGAAATCAAAATATCCCAATAAGCTTTTTATACTGATCTCCAAGTTTTGATGTTGTAAGGACTGGATGATTTATGTGGAAGCAAAACAAAACAATTGGCAAACCTGAACTCTATCCTAGTCTTCTAATCAAGAAACATAACAGTATATTACTCCAATGTATACTCCCAAAAGAAAGAATAAACTACAAGATCATTGGCAGATAGTTAATGCAAGGCTGAAAGACTGATCTCCAAGTTTTGATGTTGTAAGGACTCGATGATTTATGTGGAAGCAAAACAAAACAATTGGCAAACCTGAACTCTATCCTAGTCTTCTAATCAAGAAAAATAACAGTATATTACTTCAATGTATGCTCCCAAAAGAAAGAATAAACCACATGATCATTAGCAGATAGATAATGCAAGGCTGAAAGACTTGCATCAAAATAGAGTCCTCCATCATTCCATCCATCAATTTTTGAGCGCCCAGCTTGTTCAGATGATATTAAAGCCTTAAGACCAGCTATCCAGATCTCTGCCTCAACTTTGTCCTTGCAGATCTAAATATACAACAAAGAATAGGCACAACTTCCATGTAAAATACAGAGAAAATAAAATACTTATTTAATAACAGAAATCAGCCAATCACCAACCAGATCAAGAGATCTTTTCCCATTGTTGTATATGAGAGAGAAGGATAAATAGTCCTTTTCAGGACGCAGATATCGATGGAAAACAGCCTAGAAACACGGAAAGAAGTTGAGGAAAAGTTATAAACAATCAAAAATTGTTCTAAAATGAATTCGGAACATGAAATAAGGTCTCCAAAATCTCACGGTTCTCTGTCCAGGGATAATTCTTGAAACTGAAGCTAACTTTAAATTTCTTTCACCACTACTAGAAATCCAAATTAAAGATGTTTCATCCTGCAATATTAACAATAAATCAACTATTTCCATGTCAAAGAAACAAAATAAGAACAAAACTTAAAATAGCTTGAGAAGTCATGATGATATGAAAAAATTAGGGACTGATGGTTAATAGGGAGCAGTAGCAACTCAATTAGACATTACATATACCCTTCAAAATGACAGATATCCAAAACATCGCGAATTTTAATGACCACCAAATGCCACCAAATTCTTGGATGCTGAAGGCAGTGCTGCTGCCGGTTTTCATCCTAAATCTTTAGAGGATAAGCCTAGGTGGTGTGACTACTGTAACAAACCTGGACATACTAGAGAAATGTGCTGGAAACTTCATGGGAAGCATATTGGAAGAGTAGGCAATGTGATTACAAAGGAGAACGAGGAAAGCAAGCTGGCACAGATAATGAGGTTGCTGTCCCATTTAGTAAAGAGCAAATAGAACACCTACATAAGTTGTTGAGTGCCAATCAGTTATCTAAACTGCCAACAGATTCGGTAGCACAGACAGGTAGACTCCTAAGTGCATTAACTAGTTCCTCTACTACAATACCTTAGATCATTGACTCTGGTGCAACTGATAACATGACTAGTCTACCATACTTATTTAACTACTATTCACCTTGTATTGGAAATTTGAAAATTAGGTTTGCTGATGGTAGTTCGTCAACTATTGCAGGTAAAGGTTCCATAGTTATATAAGAAAATATTGAACTAAAATCAGTCTTTCATGTGCCAAATCTCTCTCAGAATTTGTGCTGCCGCTGGTTTTCATCCGAAAGCTAATCCAGCTCCAAGGAAATTTTGAGGATAAGCCTCGGTGGTGCGACTACTATAACAAACCAGGGCATACGAGAGAAATGTGCTGGAAACTTCATGGGAAACCAGCATATTGGAAGAGTAGGAGATTTGGTGACAAGAAGGGCATGGAATGCAAGATGGCACAGATAATGAGGTTGCTGTCCCATTTAACAAAGAACAAATAGAACACCTCCTTAAGTTGCTAGGTGCCAATCAGTCATCTAAACTCCCTACAGGTTCAGTAGTACTGACAGATATACTCCTAAGTGCATTAACTAGTTTCTCTACTACAGTACCAGATCATCGAATCTGGTGCGTGCAACTGATCACATGACTAGTCTACCATATTTATTTAAATCCTATTCACCTTGTATTGGTAATTCGAAAATTAGGATTGCTGATGGTAGTTAGTCACCTATTGCAGGTAAACGTTCCATATCTCAGAAAATATTGAACTAAAATCAGTCTTTCATGTGTCAAATCTCTCTTAGAATTTGTTATCTATCAGTAAATTGACTAGGGACTCAAACTGTGTTGCAAAATTTTTTGAATCCTATTTTGTTTTTCAGGATTTGAATTTGGAAAAGGTGATTTGGCAATGCTAAGATGGTAAATGGACTCTATTATTTCGATGACAACTCTTCTACAAATAAAAAAGCTCAAGCACTGGGTAGTAGTTGTAGTCCAATGTCTGTTAACAGTCAAATAATGTTATGGCATCCTAGATTAGGCCATCCAAGTTTTCCATAGCTAATACATTTATTTCCTTCTCTGATCAAGAATGTAGATTGTTCATCCTTTCAATGCGAGAGTTGTCAATTATCAAAGAATCATCGTGTTATTTTTTCTCCTAAAGCCTAAAGTGAATCTAAAACCATTTTACTAAAACTATTTTATTTAATCAACCCCAAGAATAATTGCATACTTATATTTCTTATTAGATTTTTTTAAAATAAAGTGTTATATCTGCTCTTAGAGAAAATTCACCTATGTTGTGAGAAAACTATAGGCATAGAAATTATAACTTGCATCACCAGAGAACAATAAAATGCTAGTAAAGCAAATGAAAAAAGGAAAAATTATAAAGTAATGTTAATAACGAATGTGCGGATAATATCATCTCAAGCCCATATGAATCTGTTTATGCAAAACATCTTTATCCATTTCCCAGGAGATCTTATAAGCAAACAAACAGGTGAGTCCTGACTATGCATTCAGTATATGGAACTTACATTAGAGAGTCTAAACGGATAAAATTTAGGCTTTCCCTTACGACCATATTTAAGTAGTTGAGCACCCTTTTTAAGAGCAATCAATGCCTGCAAAAGGTAACATGGGATCAATTACTAATAGAGGCATTTACAGCTGCAAACATAAGTTGATAAATAGAGAATGACATCATTTCAGAAAAATAACATTATATAAGTCTTAAACAGCTAAATAGATCGTGAAGCCATCTCTAATAAGAAATATAACATTTTCAGAACAATAATGAAGTGTCGGCACAGACACATCTAGACAACCTTGGGCATTAGTCTGTTACTCCATCCATGTCTTGTTGCCAAATACAAGTTTTATTTTGGACAGTTGTCAGTCATCAAACTCTTATCAGACCCATGCAAGACACTTATCGACAAGTTGACCAAATTATAGAGAATAAATGGTTTTCTTAAATAGTAAAATAAAGCATCATATCACATAAAAAGCAAATAAAATTTACTAGAGTTAATATAGAACATACTAAAAGATAAGGGAAGCACGATCATATGCATTTCAGTAATGATAGTAGGATATAAGGGGAGGGATGAGAACTTAAGAGCACTCAAACTCCTAGTGTTCTCCCTATTTTTCTAGTCTTGCGTTTTCCCATGTTGCGGAATAAGTAAATGCAATGCATGAACTAGAGTAACTTCTTCAAATTTTTTTCAATGCAATGTTCTCTATGAACTTTTATTGTGAGATTTTGTGCGATGTTCACTAGTGAATCTTAAACTGATCTTAAGAGAATTGTCTTACATTTGTTCCATTTTTCATGTTGGTAGGTTCATGCAGCTTCTTGCATGTGTCTATATTACAAATGTATGCTAAATTGAACTTAGAGATTTGTCTTAAATTTGTTCCATTTTTCATGTTGGTAGGTTCAAGTAGCTTCTTGCACGTGTCTACATTACATGTCCACCCTTAGAGTATTGTCTTACATTTGTTCATTTTCATTCTAATAGGTTCACATAGCTTCTTGCACGTGTCTATATTGCATGTCTGCACTTTGCTTCATCATAACGGGAATAATGATATACACCACATTTTACAATATTGCCATGCTTGACGCCATTGATTTAATATTAATGAATACAGATATTTTCTATCCATTGGAGACAGTCCCTCAGTGACTTTCAACCATATCAGCTAAACATATACATCTACATGTTTAGTCATATATCTATTAACCACCCCAAAAGAACTTGAAGTTCAAAGCCGCAACCTATACTCCTATCAATCCCAGATAATTTGAATCATACTTCTTAGACAATAAAATTGGTAGGGACAATTCTTCCCCCTCGTCTCACAATTCTTCCTCATTTTGTAAATGGTGAAGGCCAGAAGGGAAAGTAATTGTACGCCAATGAAAATGAAACTACCGCCAGAAACAGGTTCTTGCATGTTTTAAACCTCAAATTACTCTAATTTTAACATTCCATAGTCTTGTTGAAAAACGCACCAAATAGAAAAGCACAGCTTGTACACAGCAGAAAAATACATAATTGTTCAGTTATTTTAGGCTCGTCAAATTCCGAAAATTAGCCGTGTAAAGATCCCATTTTTATGAGCTACTACAAAATATAAAGGATTAAATTTACGAAAGATAGGATAGAGTTGTAAAAAATTACAGAAAAAAACATATTCCACAAAAAAAGATTTCGTTCTTCTAAATGAAACGGTTGAGTTTTCATCAACTTGAAAAAAAAAATGCATAATTACAGATACGATTTCTTCCCAATGATCAAATTCTTAGAAAGTAAGTTACGAGTTCTTCACCTTTGGCAACAAAAAATAAACACCAATATAACACAAAGATCTTATTTTTAATCTTTGAAAGTGTTGAGAGAGAAAGAAAGAACTAAAATACCTGCTCGATGTCACGGTTGGCATTACCATAGCTAACAAGATCTGCCATTCCATGTGAAACGGTCACCGCCACACCACCGCCACCACCATCTCCCTCCGCTCATTATCATGCGCCTCCACGGCCGCAAAGTACCATCTGCACCTCACCTCTTAAACTACCAAAACTCCCTCCAACATTCAACAGCACTAAACCACCACCCGTTTCACCCCCTCAGATCTGAAGAAATTGACCGCAAAACGCCATCCTAAAACTAATACTACCAGTTTCCTTGATGCTTAAAAGTCAAAGGACAGTCCTTTTCTGGTGAATGTTGCGGTGGACTGAAACACAACTGGTTGAGTCTTTCCCCAGCGTAGTATAGAAACCGCTGCCGGCGGCAAAAACAATAGTGAGGAACTTCCCGGCGACGGCGGAAGACTAGAAAGAAAAAAAAAAAGAAAAAAATGAAAGAGAGGAAAACAAATAAAAGAGTTGAGACGAAGGTAGTGCGCGTGTAAGAAGTCAAAGAATAGATTAATTCCTATAATACCCTTGCTTTTAGATGACGTGACAATTAGCTGAGGTTGTTTGTACTTGTGTGCTACACGAGCGAATACCGCGAGTATGGTTTTGTTTTTCAAGTTCATGAGGTGGGTGTGATCTGGTACATAGGAGTTCACGCGGGTCCATATAAAAAATGCTTCTTAGTATGCCACGTAGCACCAATTTTATTTTATTTTTCCTTACTTTAGAAGCACTATTCGGATTTTGAAAATTTCTAGGGTTCAAGATGGAATGTGCTCATACAAGGTATCACCTATTCGGCTATTCCTAGTTAATTTAGGTTGTTTTGATTTTCTTAAATAAGAATTAGTGAATACCACTCTCTTCCAGTGTCATGTTATGAGAATTAGATGTACCACAATGTCCGTTCCTTTAAAAGTGGGTTCACAATTACATAAATTTTTGAAATTAATGTTGTCGCCATGTTCATGATTGTAAAATTGGCATTTCAATGAGATGTAGGGTAATATAATCCACCATATATAGTTAGAGTCCGTTTGATTGGAATTGTGGAAAATTGGTGGAAAGAAAATGAATTTCAGGGAAAGTAATTGTCTAGAAATTGTTTTCCAGGGAATTGTTAATTAAGTGTGTTTGATTGTTATAATTTTTCACCCGAAAAATTTTTAAATTTTATGTTCATTTGGCTTTGTTTTACATGGAAATTGTCCATAAAAGTGATAATTTTTCCACAATTGGTTATAAAATTTGTTTTCATTGTATTTTTTCTACCATTGAGTTTAGAATTTGTTCTAATTAAAAAAAAAAAAAAAAAAAAAAAAAATTTTAAATTAGAAAAATTTATCATACCGAATATCATTCGTTTAGCTTTGTTTTACATGAAAATTGTCCATTAAAGTGATAATTTTTTCCACAATTGGTTATAAAATTTGTTTCCATTGCCAAAAAGTAAAATAAAGTTGAAAAAAAAATGTTTCTAAAAAATCATTTTTTAAATCAAAGTTTAGTGTTCGTTCGGTTTTATTTTACATGAAAATTGTCCATTAAAGTGAATTTTTTTTTTAATAATTGGTTATGAAATTTGTTTCCATTGCAATAAAAAAAAAAAA
>CAIGRT010049901.1:0-13877 GCA_903798405.1 Fraxinus platypoda | reverse complement strand
ATTAAACAAAAATTCAAATGTCTCTCATAATGTTTAAATTGTTCAAAGAGAGTTTGAAGTAAAGATTGAGCTCGATCAATCATAAAGAGAAAATAATAAACTCTAAAATATTCTTCAACTAATTGTGTTACCTCTTCACTGCCACTTTCTTCGAATGCTTCGTTTCTCTCAGAAAACAGCTTCAATTCCCATTTCACTTGCCATTTGTTTAGCCTCATCCATTCACAAGCAAATCCATATTCTCTATAATTTTCAAGAAATAAAATAAGTGCTTCTAAAAGTTTGATGGCTTCATCAATATCCATGTTTTCAGCTTGAAAAAATTTACTCACAGTATTGATAGCATGCAACAACTTATACCAAATGACCATGTCAAGCAAGACTCAAAATTCTCAAGTTCATATGTTGATAAGGACTCAACTTCACTCTTTGTTTTAGGATCTTCAACAATGTTTGCCAAGTCAAGTAAATCGTCTCTTATTTGTAAAAATTATTATTTTATAGGCTTGACACTTTCCACATGACTCTCCCAACGTGTTCGTGACAATGACTTAAGTATCAAGCCTTTAACCTTATCTTTAAAAAATTTCCATCATTTGGGAAAAGAAGAGAACAATGAGTAGATTCATTGTATCACTCCAAAGAATGACATAGCTTTCGAACAACAATTTGCCATATTTCACTTTTGTGACAATTGCAGTTGTCACCTCACCTGCCGACGTTTGTATCAATTCATTTTGAATCTTAGGACCAAGATATTTATACTGAATCTCACGTGCTTGAGCTGCTTGAGCACGTTGAATGTGTTCTTCCATTATTGGATCAAACTCAGCAACCATTTCTATAATTTGCAAAAAACATCCATTGTTCTCAACATAAAGTTGCTCACAATCTGCTCAAAATGCAAGAGTATTTTTAGCAAATCTTTTCACAATAGCAATTATCCTCGTTAACACTTGTTTCCAATGCTCTCTTTCTTTGTTGATGGATAATTGTATGCTTTTATCAATTGCATGTTTTGTTTGAAGCCTATTTTCCAATTACGTCCATCTTGTCATGCAACATATATGCTCCTTAGCCACTTCATGATTTGTAAGACACCGATGCACATTATGCCAATCATTGTATCCGTCATTACCCAATCGACCAATATTTTTCATCATTTTTTCTGTCCTAAATAACTGGCATAAAAAATAAATGATCTTATCCAAAGAAATTGAATACACTAACCATCTTCTATCAGTTGTCTTCCCATTTACCATTAACCGCTTATATTGTGATGATTCAAAATGTCTACCTTGACTATCTCTGGGAAATAAATTGACGTCAACTCTTTTTGGATTCATTTCAACTAAAAAGTCTCTTATCTTTTGTTCAATGTGAATGTCCTTCCAATTTTCAGGATCATCAAAATTCAAAAATAAGAAAAGCAATTCTCTTCATTTAAATCATCATTTTGAACATTATCTTCATCATTCTATTTTAACTAATCCATATTGATAGGTTCCATCATTTCCTCGTTCTCTTTTCGTTTATTCACATTATCATTATCATTATTATTCTAATTCTGTTGTTCCTTGATCACTAAATTTCAGGTGTTCCTTCTTTTTTCTTTTATTTCCATTAAAATACTTATCCATATATCGAATATATGATGGCGGTTGTTGAACAGATGGTAGTGGTTTTTTTGGGCTCTATGCCAATATATTCAAATTGCAGCTTCTTTTGTAGGGTGGTAAAGCTTCCAAATAATAGGCAACTTGACTTATCTTATCAACTTTTATTTTTTATCTTGTGAGTGTACAAGAGAAGTCTCCAATCGATCTTGAGTGTCATCAAGAGTTAAAGTTTCATCTACAGCTACATCAACCACATCAATTCAAAGACAAATGTTTGATTCTATAGGATATTTGATAGCACTGTAGCATCAACTGTCTCTTCTGAACATCAGTCAAAGCACGATAGGTTACAATTTATGGTCTTCCAGCATTAGTGTCAATTATGTGTCATCTTCAACCGTGATGATGGTATTTTCCATTTGAATCGCTATCACTTTTGATGTTGAGTAATATATTCGGGTGTTTATAGTTGCTGAATTTAACAAGACAATGTTGTTTGTTAGTGTTGATAAATTATGGAGCTTAGCTAGCTAAAAAATTTCAAGGACTATATTAGTTAGTTGTTTGTTGGTGTTGGTATGGCATGCTTTCTTTGAATTTGAAATGGTGTTCGCCTGAATTTTATCTATTTTAGGAACTCATGTAAAGTAGGCACATTCCATAGGAAATGTATATCTAAGGATGTTGTGTTGATTTCATCTAGCTTTGTACAGAGCCTGGTTGCACTAATTCCAACATGTTTCAAGAGGTCCTGGATTTGAGAATCCTTCAAAAGGATAATATGTTATAAAAACGATTGTAAAGTCCGATAAGGGATGAATGAGCCCTTATTATGAAGTTTTTAATATAAATTCGATAAATTGAAGCCCAATATGTGTTTATTCTTGGATGATTGTTATACAACTTAATGATTTTCAATTAATTAGCAACTAATTGAATTGTTGTGTGAATTTTATTATTCTGGAGAGAGAAAATAAGATAGATAATATGTTATAAAAACAATTGTAAAGACTGATAGGGGATAGAAATATACCACTATACTTTGCATGATTTCTATAGATGTTTTAGCATTTTTAATGCATGCTTTCATGCCTGCATCTTTCATAGAGATATATTAATGACAGATGCTATGATAGATTTAATTAACATGGAGAGATGCTTTTAATAAATTTAGGAACATTAATCAACAAGAGTTTACACATGTTGTCATTCTATTGAATTGAATTGAAACAGATTAATAATGAGGATTCAAGGTCTTAGTAACATAATCTAAATTTACAAAACATCTATAATTTGCTCACTAGAATAGTTAGTTTGATTAGTTAATTAGTATAAATTCTTCAAACAAGTTTGGTTATTCTATAAAAGTTAAGATTGATTGATCCTCAATTAGGTAGATAGTCCTCGTGTGACCGACATCCCACCTATCACTTTATTACTTGTCCGCGATCCCATACACTTGTGAAAAATCAAACAATCAAGTTTTTAGCACCATTGCTGGAGAGTTATAGTATTTAATTAGTTGTAGTTTATTTTAAATTTAATCTGAATTTTATTGCTTTCTTAATTTTTAATTGCATGTTAGAAAAACATTACGCTGTTTTCTCTCTTTATTTTCAAAATCCTGCATGCAAAATTCGGGACATGGTGATCTTGCTCTATTTGATTCAAAAATCGGATGAACATTGAGATCTAGGTGAAAAAAACAAATAGAAGCACGACAAAATGGCAAGCAAAACCAATGGCAGAAGAGATATATAATCAAGTGACCATTAAGTTGAATTAAGATGCAGCATGTCCGGTTGTAGCTACGAGACAATAGAACAAGAGACTGATGAGGGAATACATGGTTCCACCAATCATAGAAAGTAGATATAGCTCCCATCATTTGGGCAAGCTAGTTTCCACTTGGGGACGGATGTTATAAACATGTTCTAACATGCATTGCGATACTTTGGGAAGGCCTCTTGGACAAATTCTCACTAATAGCATCACCACTTGGAACAGTTTGAGTTAGAATTTCTTGAATAAATGCTTCCCAACTTTCTCTCAACTTGATTCGGAGTGCTACTACAAGGCATGGGAAAGATACAAGGGGCTGCTACGACAATGTTTACAGCATGGTTTGAAGAAATGACTTCAAGTCCAGTACTTCTACATCGGGTTGAACAAGGGACGGACCCACATGTAGTCATGTGGGGTCAAATATCCCCCACAAAAATTTTGGATTTTTTTTATGTACTTACCTACCAGTTACCCAATTTCCCATCCACAGAGCAGTCCACAACTCACGAGCCCAAATCCAATTGCACTATATCCATATTCTATATATCCATTTACCCAACCCAACTTTTATGACTTTTAATCTTCCCAATCTCCCAAACCGTCTCCTCTTCTCTTTTCTAGATTTTCTCCCTTCTCCTCAGGGCACAAATCAAATCAATGGTTAAGTGATAGTTTGATTGTATATATTGAGAATGATGTACTTGACAATATTGATAATAATGTAATTATACGACGTTATCAGAGTATGAAAAAACGTAGGCTACAATTGTAGTAGTGCATTGACTTATTTTCGTTAATGATACATTGTTTTAAACAAATTTTGAATTTTCATTTTGACCTCACAATACAAAATGTCTGGGTCTATCCTGGGTTGAACCTGAAAAGCAGGGCTAACGTTAACTCTACCTGTAATGGGTTAATTATAAAAAGGATAGCGAATTAAGTGTATCAGATCATAAAGGACTCAGCATACATCAATACATTCTGGCCAACAGAAAGATCAGGTGGAAAGAAAGTCCCTATGATACATGTGGTTGACACATTGGCTATGATTTCAGCACAGCTAGCAGTATTTGCGAAAAATTTGATGGTATGACAACTAATAAGACAATAAATGCAATTCAAAATGTCGGACCAAGGTGAAATCATTGTGGGGGAATCATAAATGTGTGGATTGTAATGTATGGAGTCATGTTGTTTAGTCAATTGATGATGCAAATTACATGCAAAATTATCAGAGGCAGTAGAATAATCCTCAGTCTAATACATACAATCTTGGTTGGAGAAAACACCTAAACTTCTCTTGGAGCAATAATGAGTCCTCTCATGGTGCACCACATCACAATGCACGACCAGGTTTTTAGAAGCCAAAAAAGAAACCCTCATGGAAAGAAGCATTTACCAAGATGGCTAAATTATCAACTAAATTCATGCAACAGATTGAGAAAAGCTTTCAAATTCAAGGGTCTTCCATACAGAATTTGGAAAATTAAGTGGGACAAATAGCCATGGCATTTTCAGAAAGATGGCCAAGACTTTGCCAAATGATACTGAGACTAACCCCAAGGAACATGTCAAGGCCATTACCACTCACAATGGAGTTTAGCTTCTCAAAATTAATTTAAAAAGACAGTTTCTACAAATGACAAGGTACATTTCCCAGGTGAGGAGCACTTGGACGATTCTGTGCAAAACAATGTAAGTGAAAAGAATCAGAAGATCCAAATGAGTTTCACAATCCTTTGTGCTATTAGTAAAATAAAATTTTATAAAGTTTTGTGTGATTTAGGTGCAAACATTAATCTTATGCTTTAATATGTTTTCAGGAAATTAAGTTTAGGGAAGGCTAAAGAAACACAATCTCTTTGCAACTAGCTGATCTCTACATAAAATATCCAAAGGAGATTGTCAAAGACATATTGGCACAAAGCCTAAAAATCCACTACCATCTGTTCAAGCAATTGCCATCATATATGCGATACGCATACTTAGGAGTCTTCTACTCCGCCAATGATGATTGCAAATGAAATAAATGAGTTGGAGGAACAGAGACTAGTTAGAGTTCTACGAGAACACAAATTAGCCATTGATTGTTCAATAGCTAACATCAGAGGGATCAACCCTTCAGCATGAATGCATAAGATACTAATGGAGCCATCAATAGAGAATCAGCATATGCTAAATCCAAGCATGAAGCAATTAGTTCGAGCTAAAATCCTAAAACTTCTTGATGCAGAGATCATCTATCCTATTTTAGAGAGTAAATGGGTAAGCCCAATTCATGTAGTGTCTAGGAAATGAAGAATAATAGTGGTAAAAAATGAAAATAATGAACTTATACCAACCAGAACAGTCACAGAATGGCAAGTGTGCATCGACTATCGAAAATTGAATAATGTTACTCGAAAAGCTCACTTTTCACCGTCATTTATTGATTAGATGTTAGAGAGGCTGGCTGGACATTCACACTATTGCTTCTTAGATTGGTATTTGGGATAAATCAAATTGCAGTAGCTCTAGAGGATCAGGAAAAGATCACCTTTACAGGTCTTTAGAGAACCTTCACATATAGAAGGATGTCATTTGGATTATGTAATGCTTCAACAACATTTCAGCGATGTATTATGGCAATCTTCTCAGATATGGTAGAAAAGTTCATTGAAGTATTCATGGATGACTTCTCAATGTTTAGATCTTCATTTAAAAGTTGTTTATCAAACTTGGGCATGGTCTTATAGCACCGTGAAGAAACAAATTTGATACTTAATTGGGGAAAATGTTGTACTTGGTCATCGAATTTCAGCTGATGAGATTGAAGTAGATAAGGCAAAGATTCAGATAATAGAGAAGTTGTTCCCGCCAACATCAGTTAAAGGAGTATGTAGTTTTCTTGGACATGTAGGATTCTATCAAGGATTCATAAAGGACTTCTGAAAGATCGCGAAACCTCTTTGCAGTTTACTTGAAAAGAACACTTCATTTAATTTTTCTGAGGAGTGTTTGACATCCTTTAACACTCTCAAAGAGACCTGTGATATCTATACTGGATTGGACACTACCACTAAGTTGATGTGTGATGACAATGACTGTGCAATATAAGCAGTACTGGATCAGAGGTGGGACAAGATACTTCATGTCATTTACTATGCAACCAGGACCTTGACTGATGCATAGTAGAACTATGCCGCCACTGAAATATAGTGTTTGCCTTTGACAAATTCAAATCGTATCTCATTGGTTTAAAGGTAATTGTCTACACAGATCACTCGACATTGAAATACTTGTTGGTTAAAAAATATGTTAAGCCAACATTGATTTGAATGATACTTCTAATTCAAGAGTTTGACTTGGAGATTTGGGCAATAAATGCTATGAAAATGTGGTAGCGGACCACTTATCTTGGCTCAAACATACAAAACAGATGGATGAGGTAGACATAAAAGAATCTTTCCTAGATGAATGGATATTTGCATTGAATTTAGGACCTTGGTATGCAGACATTGTTAATTAGCTAGCTTGTAATGTAAGCTCGCCTGAATTCAATCATCAGCACAAGAAAAATTTCTTTTTAGAATTGAAGTATTACCATTAGGAAGACCTAATCTTACATAGGCAAGGTCCTGATCAAATGATTCGTGGATGTTTACTAGATGAAGAGATTTATCAAATTTTGGAGCATTGTCACTCGTCAGCATATGCAAGCCATTTTGGGGCCTCTAAAACAGCAGTTAAAATTTTACAATCAGGGTATTATTGGCTTTCTCTGTTAAAGATGCCTATCAGTATGTGTGGAATTGTGATCGATGCTAGCGCATGGGAAATATCTCAAAGCGGAATAAAATGTCCTTGAATCCCATTCTTGAAGTCAAACTTTTTGATGTATAGGGAATAGACTTCATGGGACAATTATTATTTTCTTACACAAATTAATGTGTTGGTAGCAGTTGACTATGTTTCAAAATGAGTAAAAGTAGTGGCAGCACCAACTAATGATGCTCAAATGGTGATCAAAGCTTTGAAAAAGAGCATATTCTCACATTTTGGCGTGCCTCGAAGCATTATCAGTTATGGGAGTAAACACTCTTGCAATCGCCCATAAAATTAAGTTAGCCAAGTATGGGGTCAAACATCATGTTGCAACACCTTATCTTCCTCAAACAAGTGGCCAAGTTGAGGTATCAAACAGGGAACTGAAGAGAATAGTATAGATGTCAATGAATGCTTCACGAACTGATTGGACTAAAAAGTTAGATGATGCATTGTAGGGATATCGAACTGCTTTTCTAAACACCAATAGGTATGTCCCATATCGCCTTGTGTTTGGGAAAGCATGTCATCTTCTAGTGGATTTAGAACATCGAGCATGCTAGGCAATGAAAAAGTTAAATCTTGACGTACAAGCCACTGGAGAACAAAGATTGTTACAACTGAATGAATTGGATGAGTTCAAAATGAATGCTTATGAGAATGCAAGAATTTACAAAGAAAGATCAAAGAGATTGCATGATTAATACATTCAATGACCAAAGTTTGCACCGGGACAAAAAGTTTTATTGTGTAGTTCCAAAATGAAGGTTTTCCCAGGGAAACTGCGCTTGATATGGTCCAAACCCTTCACAGTTGTACAAGACTTTCCACGTGTAGTTGAGGTGACTCGTGAAATAAATGGAACTTTCAAGTTTAATTGACAACGCTCGAAACCATAATGGGGTGGTAAATTTGCAAGAGAAAAGGCCAAGATCCACCTTATCAATCCGAAATAATCAACTTGAAAAGACTTGCTAAAGACTTTAAAGGGAAGCAACCCAATTTATTATACTTTTATTTATTATGCTTTTTGTATTTGTATTGCATATAGTTAGTTAGGGTGCATTAGTTTTAGGAATGTTTATATTTCAATAAAAGGGTCATCATGTCTAAATCAAGCCTAGATTAAAAAAAAAATAGTATCATACATGCCACATTCTAGCTTTTAAAGTAATTTTTTACTCTTATATTTGTCTTCTTTCATCTTTCAAAGGTACAAGGATTTCAAACGGAAGGAGTTAAAGAATAGAATGAATTGATTCAACAAGCTACCTCAAATACGAGACAAAAATTCAGGGAGTACCTTTTTTCCTTTCTTATCTTTTTCCATGTCCCTTTATGTGCTAGATTATACTTTAAAATATTGAGGACAATGTCTACTTTGAGTTTGGGAGTGGAAACAATATTGAGTTTTTGTTTTATTATTCTCATGTGTGATTGTGTGATTTTACCACTTTATTATATAAGAGAAAAATTGAAAAAAAAAAGGGGGGGGATGTTTTGTTTAAATAGGAGTGTCACCATGTCTACATCATGCCTAGATAAAGAAAAACAATTGAGTAAAAATAGTATGTGACGCGATATTCAAGGCTCTAGGGGCATAAAAAAGATAAAAAAAAAAATCATTTTTTTTAAATTTCAAAAATATTTAATTTTTCATTTGCTTGCTTATGTGGGTTAGGTAGCTAGTCAGTAATGATTAATATATTTGAAATTATGTGTTGCTTTGTGAAATGAGGATAATTTACGTGCTCATATTAATTGATTCTTATTCATATAAAACTTGATACTTTTGCGTACGTGAATTAAGTTTAGTATTGTGAAATAATGAGTTGATTTATATACTTAATAGGTTGAAATAATAGAACTTAGATGATAAACCCAAAAATTACTGCAATATACATATTTAGATCAAATTTAGTATAGTTTAGGGATGATTGAACTATAGGGAGATATTGATATGAATGTAGATTCTATGTGTGAATTCTTGTATGGATTTTCTAAGACCAATGAGATAAAAATTAGATGAAAATCTTAAGTTAGGGGTCAATTTTTTAGAATTTGTGTTTAATGAGGGGAATTGCACTAATCATGGCAAAAAAAGAAAAAGAAAGAAAGCTGACTCATTGTGAACGTTTCTTCGTAGCCTTTATTATTCGAGTGATCAAGTCTGCAAGGGTATCTAAAATCTGGTGTCTTATAGTTATCTAAGTTGGGAGTTATCGGCCAAAAGCTCGCCACAATGGTCATTTTAAATGTTTAATGGAGAAAAGTCCGCACATAAGAGAAAAAAGTTTCAACGTACTACATGCCTTGATTAATCCCAAATATTTATTCGAGAGAATTAGAATTTTGACATAGCCTAATGGATTCTTGGAGGTTGAAGAAATCAAAACTTTGGAAAGTCCTTATTTATTGAAATATTGACTTGCAATTAGTGAGATCCCTCTAAACTAGAGAGGGTGAGGAATTAGTATAAAAAGTCAACCTTAAATCATACCTTGCAAGAAGAGTAAAAAAGAATAAGTTTGGGAGTGTGTGAATCTTATGAATGAAGAAATAATAAATTTGAGTATGAGGGTTGAGAATTGAAGCAACTTGTGAATTTATAATATTTTACTTGATTCTTCACACACCCACATCAGTTTTGCATTGGAGAAGTTGATGTTGATTTTGGTATTGTGACCTTGAAACTATTTATAAATTTAATACAACGATTCCAATCCTAAAACAAAACGACATGTTATCTAACCAAAACTTCGCTTCATGTTTGTTTATTAAGTTAGGTTATGATTTTATTTGAGGAAACAAATGTTAAAGTTTGGGTGTTCGATAAATGCAATTTATACACTAATTTGAGCTTTTGAATAAAGACATTTAGGAGTTCTTTTGATTAATTATGGCCTAATCTATTTTATTTCATTTGTTAGGTAAGACTTGATGACCGGAAGTGAAAAGAAATGAAAAATGGCGAACAATGGCGATTTTCAAAATTCGGGGACTAAATTATAACTTTTTAATAGTTGATTCAAACCACAAGATGATCATTGAAGATCATACATGTTTAATTGGATGCTATTGGAAGATAAAGGATGAAAATTGCATGAGAAAAGGACGTAAAGGAATCAAGAATCAAAGTTTGGGAACTAAAATGCACATTTAAAAAATGAACATTAGGTGTTCCATGAAATACGCGGCATGAGTGAGAACCCCTCATTTGAGGAACCCGTGAGTAAAAGGCTAAAGCAGCACGGATTCCAACAAATGGCTTGCGAAGGTGCGCGGTTCAAACAAGAACTTGATGCGTAGTTTTCTATTTTAATTCAAACTCCTGTTTGGGTACCTTTTTGGACATGATTTTTGACTTATTTTCAATTCGTATAAATATAGAACGTGGGCATACATTAGAGGACACCTCTCATACACCATTATTCATAAATTTACATCATCAAAGAGAGATCAATTCAATTATTTTTGTGCGGATTAAAGGGAAATTGCACGATTATCACACATTGAAGATTCAAACCTTGATTTTGGGAAACAACAAGAGGAATAATTGGTGATTCATCAAGACAACCAAAGAAATTCAAGAAATTAAGATTCCTCTTCATCTTCTCCTTCATCAATTCAAAATTCATCAATTAAACATGTTTTCTTACAATTTTGTAATTCTAGGCTAGGGTTTCAGTTACTAAGACATGGATGTACCCTTATTAAGAAGTTTTTAATATAAATTCGATAAATTGACACTCAATATGTGTTTCTTCTTGGATGATTGTTATAGAAGTTAATGTTTTTCAATTAATTAGCTACTAATTGAATTGTTGTGTAAATTTTAGAGGTGGCTTTAGTCAATCTCTTTCTTACCACCTGATTGCAACGAACTACCTAGAACAAGGGAGACGTCTTCTTCTATGAGAAGGCTAGGGTGTCGCTGCTGGAGAGGAGACATTGCTGGACCTAGAATGAGCATCTAAATCATCACCTTGGTACTGAATATAATCCCCGAGTTCATGTTATGATAATTCGTCGATTGAGAATACGAATACCAAGTCGGCNGGCTAGGGTGTCGCTGCTGGAGAGGAGACATTGCTGGACCTAGAATGAGCATCTAAATCATCACCTTGGTACTGAATATAATCCCCGAGTTCATGTTATGATAATTCGTCGATTGAGAATACGAATACCAAGTCGGCCATTCACATTCAGTATTAGTCAGCTTGCACAATGGAGAGGGAGGCCCTTAAATTTTGTTTATTCTAACGAAAACTTAGATTTTGAAGTGTGGGTGGTGGTCGAATGAACGGAATGTCCATGGAAGGAGAACTATCTAAGCTTGTTCGTAAGCTTGAACTAGCGATTAACTTGTCAAACTCGGTAAAAATACGGCTAATTTGAATTGAATTTTCAGAGACTAGTAATTCTTTTATAGAGATATAGGAAGGTCACATTAGAGAATATATTTAATTGATATTGAGAGATGCTTTTAATTAATTTAGGAACATTGATCAACAAGAATATGCACATATTGTCATGCTATTGGATTGAATTGAAACAGATTAATAAAGGGGATTTGAGGTCTTAGTGACATCTCATCTAAATTTACAAAACCTCCATAATTTGCTTACTAGAATAGTTAGTTTAATGAGTTAATTAGTATAAATTCTTTAAACAAAGTTGGCTATTTGATTAAAGTTAAGATTGACTGGTCCTCGATTAAGTGGATAGTCCTCGTGGGAACGACATATCACTCGTTACTTCATTACTTGTTCGCGATCCCATACACTTGTAGAAATCAAACGATCAGTAGCCCTTACGTATCATACAGTTACCATGAAATTCACATTTAAAAAGTGTAAAATCCAACTTTGTGCCCATTGTAAGGTCTGAGGAGATAGTTACAGGTTGGTATTTCGTTGAAAAGGACTTCGTAAGGAGTTTTGTTCCAAGAGTAGACGTACGTAATCTATTTATAAGGAAAGTGCTTGTTGGAAATACATCCCACCAAAACTAGAGACAACCGAACTTCAACAATGTGCCTAAGTTCTCTTTTAGACCTTCTATTTTGGTGAACGGTGTCTAGAATGATTCCTAGTTTTAGTCTTTCTATACTCTCTCCCCCAAACAGGATTGAACACATTCAAGTTTTCAACTGTCAAATCTAGAATAATTGAGTAACACATTAGTATTAGTTGGTGGCATTCAGCACGAGCTTGCAAGTTGCAAGCTTATTGCTAACAAAAGACAAGGCAGCCATACTATAGTTTACCACAGTCATATTTGGTGTGACCAACTGGGTCACTAAACAGAATGACCAACAACATGATCACAATGAATTTCACTAGCTTTGATCTTGTTTCCAGTAGAAGGCCAGTAATATATGTTCGTGTTGACAATGCCACCAGCCGTTTTCTCCTTTCCTTCACGTATAGATCGATTGCTTCTCCAGCTTTGTTTATCAGTATTTTCTTACTGCAGATGGACAAGTCTTCAGCTCTTACTTTCTGTGCCAAGCACCTGGCGAGGACAACAGCATCTTCTAGAGCTGCTGAACCACCTTGTCCTAGGAATGGACCCATTACATGCATTGCATCTCCAGCCACTGTCACCGTCCTCTTCCTGAATGTCGTCAGTAGTAGGTCCCATGGTGCACGATGCCACAAGCGAGTCAGAGTCACCGAATCCAACTCAGCCCCTTCTATCATTTCTATTACATCACTTGAGAAACCACTCAATTTACTTGAGGTTAATCGTTTGATCACTTCTGGATCATCAGTCAATTTTTCATCTGTTTATAAGTAGAAATGATGGAAGTGAGGAAAAATTGAGTTGAATTAGTTAGATTATGCTTGCACAAATCTTTATCTTAAAAAGAAAAAGCAAAGAAAAATGATATTTCACCTGATGGAGTCCATGGTAGAGCAACGAACCAAAATACCAACTTATCAGTAATTGGAACTCGTCCTACCAAGATGTTTCCCCTCCTCATGCGAGTAAGCTCATAATCAAATGCATGACCATTTGGATAACTAGTTAAACCTCTAACCGAAAGAATAGCAAATTTTTTTGTGCTTTTGAGCCCGAGGAAATCAGCCACAGTCGACCTGGATCCATCGCATCCAATCAGAACCTGTAAAATCAATGAGAGAGATCAACATAATTCTAACAATTGTGGTGTAATGTATGACCCTTCAAGTGGCTTCGTACCCGGGGCGGACCCGCAGGTGCCTGCACTCAACTTTTGGCCACCTTCATTTAACAATATAAGTCCACAGCCCAAGTTAAAAAAAAAATGAAATGGCCCAAATAATTGGCCCAATTTTATAAGATTGTCTTATTAACTACAAACCCTTCCCGATGATTTACCGAGGAAATAGTGCAAAATACCCGGTTGACCCGACCACTTTTCCACAATAGCCGTTGACCATGTAAAAAAAAAGGAAAAACTAAAAAAAAACTTAAAAGACCAGCATTTTCTCATTTTTACCTTCACACATGACTTGGAAGAGTGTTGGGAGAAAAAAAAAAGCATGTTTTCGAATTTTTGTTGATTATTTTGGAAGAAATTGTTGTAGAATCAATTATTAATGGATGAAGTGTGATTTGGGTGAGATTTGGAGTTGGAGATCGCCGAAAATGACGTTTTCCGGCGATCTCTGTTGCGGA